>VDFB02025164.1:0-17015 GCA_007258455.2 Sequoia sempervirens
TGTTTTGCATTTGTTGTATGAAGTTATATTTCAGTATGTTGTTACAATATGTACCATTGTTTGATATGTTGCTCATTTCCAATCACCTCAATTAGATGCATGGTTAGTTTGTTCTTCAATTACACTCAATCTTGCATGTATGAATTTGTTGTTACACTATGTGCAATTATTTGATATGTTGTTCATTTCGAATCAACTCAATTAGATGTATGGTTAGTTTGTTCTTCAATTACAATCGATCTTACATGTATGCATTTGTTGTTACACTATGCACCATTGTTAGATATGCATATATATGCAAATCTGCATATGCATATTTGCAATATGCATATGCATATATGCAATTGTTGTATGAAGTTAAATTTCAGTATGTTGTTTGAGAAATGGTATTAACATAAGTAGGAGTCAGCATATGGTTAGTATGTTCTGCATTTGTTGTATGATATTTCAGTATGTTGTTACACTATGTACCATTGTTTGATATGTTGCTCATTTCCAATCACCTCAATTAGATGCATGGTTAGTTTGTTGTTCAATTACACTCAATCTTCCATGTATGAATTTGTTGTTACACTATGTACAATTGTTTGATATGTTGTTCATTTCGAATCAGCTCAATTAGATGCATGGTTAGTTTGTTCTTCAATTACAATCGATCTTACATGCATGCATTTGTTGTTACACTATGTAGCATTGTTTGATATGTATATGCACATATGCATACGATGTATGAAGTTCAATTTTAGTATGTTGTTTGAGAAATGGTATTAACATAAGTAGGAGTCAACATATGCATATGCATGTGTATATTGTTAGCAATTTCCTTGTCCATTTACATTTAAATGAGTGGACACCTTGTTAATTTCCATAACCATCCTTTATGTTGTCATTGGCCAATCTCCCTTTAAGCTCTATTATGGTCGAAATACTTCCAACCCTTTTGAATATAACATTACCATACATATGAATGTTGCACAAAATGATACAACATACTGAATTTTCAAATTAACTTAAAACAACAAATTAATACACCATTATGATACATATATGTTTAGATTACGATAGATAGATACATAAGTTTCCTCTCGCAGAGATAGATAGATACATATGTTTCATATTGCAGAGATAGATAGTAACATGATGGAATATGTTGTCTCTATGGTATCCATACTGATGTTTCAAGTTAGAAAATTTCAAAACAAAAAAAGTTCAAACATCATTTCTAATCCATCAAGAAGTTCACAACAAAAAACTAGCAACCAAACATTCAAATCAATCGAAAAATGTAGGAAAACTAAAATTTGATGGCAAGTTGTCTTGTGATTTGGATGTGGCCTGTGACAGAGGACTCCATGATTGAGTTGGTTGGATTATGCTTGGGGTGGGTGAGGTTTGATAGGCTTGTAAACGAGGACTCCAACTCTCATATGGTTGGATTCTTGTGGGGCTAGGTGAGTGTGTATAGGAGAGCGAGGTAGAAGGACTCCAACTCTAAAATGTTTGGCTAGTAGCTTGGGTAGGTGATGGACAATATTGGGGGCATTGAATAGATACGAAATCTATGAAGATCCTATGGCGGTTAGGCAAGGGATTTAGAGGGCTGTTGAGTCGCCTCTCCTTTGCACCATTTGCTTGTGCCTTCTCCAACTCTTTTTCCCTTTTTACAGCTTCCTTTTCTCTTCGTTGGTCCTCCCTTTTTTTGTCCTTCTCCTTCTTTTGCAGCTCCTTTTCAGCCTCTGTTGCTACTTGTTGCTTTTCCTTTTCAATTCTCATAAGACTTTTCGCCTCCAATTCTGCAATCCTTTCTATCTTGTGCTCTGCAAGCTATTGCTTCTTCCTCAATTTCAATTCTTCTAGTTCCTTCTTCTTTTCGTCTTGTTCACTTAGCATTGCCATGAAGTCATCAACAGTTAGGAGTTGGGATCCTCTTTGCAATTTAATCCCATCGTCAGCTACCTTATTAGACTTGTCTTTCACCACATGAACCGGTAGCTTCAAGAATTGTGAGATGTCTGAAGTTTGTTGGCCTCCCAAAGGCTCAATCAAATCGGCATTATTTGTTTCTGGCATCTCACTATCTATAGCATCTGCTCTATCTCCTAATTTCTCACCGTCACTATCTCCACAATCAGCATAGAAATGTACTAACGTATTTGGACCCATGTTGTGCGGTGGAGATGGCATTGAAAGACTATGTTCTTCGTCCACATGCATATCCATAGCAAGATTGGAAGCACCATCTAAGAGCCATAAGGGATGCTCAGGTGGAGTTGGCAAGGAAATAGATGTCTCCAATAGTATTGTGGTCTCCCAATACTATTGGTTCAAGTGGTTCATTGGAATCTGAAACAACAAATTCATACATGTAAGTTTGAGAGTAATTTAAGAACAAACGAATCCAATCCATATAATTTAAATGCAAATAGAGAAGGAAGTTGCTGACAGTATCCACATACATATGCATATGCTGACTCTTACTTATGATAATACCATTTCTCAAACAACATACTGAATTTTATCTTCATACAACATATGCATATATGCATATGCATATTGCATATTGCATATGCCGACTCCTACTTATGTTAATACCATTTCTCAAACAACATACTGAAATTTAACTTCATACAACATATGCATATATGCAATGCATATGCATATTGCATATATGTGTATATAACTTCATACAACAAATGCAGAGCATAGTGTAACAACAAATTCATACATGTAAGATTGAGTGTAATTGAGGTGATTGGAAATGAGCAACATATCAAACAATGGTACATAGTGTAACAACATACTGAAATATAACATCATACAAAAAATGTAGAACATACTAACAATATGCTGACTCCTACTTATGTTAATACCATTTCTCAAACAACATACTAAAATTTAACTTTATACAACAATTGCATATATGCATATATATGCATATCTAACAATGGTGCATAGTGTAACAACAAATGCATACATGTAAGATCGATTGTAATTGAAGAACAAACTAACCATACATCTAATTGAGCTGATTCGAAATGAGTAACATATCAAACAATGGTACATAGTGTAACAACATACTAAAATATAACTTCATACAACAAATGCAAAACATACTAACCATTCATCCCATTTTGCTGATCTCCAACTTCTGCAGTTCCAACATTAGACTCACCCTCATTGACTGCCAAACCATTGTTGGAAAGGCTTAATATGTTTGCAGCAGTTGATGCTTCCTCGAGGGCAGAAAAGTGGAATGTCTTGCTAACCCTCATGTCATTATCCAAAGCATTTCGATCAAATGGCCAAATACTTGTCCTCTTGAAGCCAGCTGTAATGTTTGAAAAAGTCAATGACTTTTGAAAAGCTAGGCTGCCAAGTGTAGCCAATTCTGCCCTTCTTATCTCCAGATTTGGATGTCTAATGGTCCAATTTGTTCTTTCCTTTTTGAAGTTACACTTGAAAGATGAGAAAACACTCACATCAAGAGGTTGCAACTTGTGTGATGTGTGGGCGGGTAGGGTGAGCAAGTCAGTACCATTCTCCCTTGCTTTGGTAATGGTAGAGAAGGCTACATGGCTGCCATGCCCATCAAATATCAGGAGGTTTCTATGGGTGGGTGAGCAACCCCCAGGTACTTGTATAGCAAAGAACTTGAGCCATTTGATAAAAAGCTCTTTGGTCATCCATGCATGAGGTTGAACCCATCAATGCTCCTGGCTCACAGTTGGCTATGTAGTTTTGCACAATTTTTTTGCTCTTGAACAAATAAAAACCTAGAAGTTTTTGACCTGCAACGTTTACACATGCTAGAATAGTGATCCACTCCCAGCTCTTTGGGATAATGTAAGCAACACTTCTCACGCCTTTCATGGCAAGCACCTTCATGTTATCGTTTCGACCAGCTTGCAACCCTATCTCATCGCAGTTCCAAATCCTCTGTGGTCCATAGTTCCCTCCTGCATATGCCTTCTCCAAAGTGTCGTAGAAAGCACTTACAACAGGTTGCCTCATATTTATAACACGGTCTCTATCTTGACCTTGGGATGTTCTCAAGCAGAGATCAGGATGCCTTCTTTTGAATCCTATCCACCATGACTTGCCAGGAAGCCCATTCTTGAAGGGATTATTCCTTGTTTCACATTTTGGGCCACTTCCATTTTCAGATTGACGATCTCCAAACCTTGGCCAACAACAACCATCTCCTTGCACCATTCGACGATCAATGACTCTTCCTCCTCAGTTAGGACTATTGGGGGGCCTTTCCTTCTTGTAGTGGTCACACCACCTAGCCAATTAGACAATCTTGAGGTAGGAATACCCCACTTTTTTACTGCACCTCTAGTTGACTAGCCGTAGTCTTTGACATCTTCAAGGGCATGGTCCATGTCAGCCTAGGTCCATTCACGCCTCGGTGCAACCCTTTTGGTTGATACAGCTGGGTTAGCTTGCACTACAGATTCGGTTGGCTGCTCCAGAACAATTTCTACCTCCTCCTCACTACTTGGTTCTTCAGTTCATTGGTGAACAGGAATGACAACATCCTCCTCATCGCTATGTGGCAGATGCACACCTCTCTTGTGTGCGGGCATAGTTGTCCGGCTCCGCTTTTTTTTAGGCTTCCTCCTTGAAGATTGCTTGCTATTTGTTTGCGCATTTATCTTCCTCTGTATTGAACCAACACAATGATTAGTAAACAACATGCACTTAATATTGAAAATAATGATATCGACTGAAACAATGAATTCATACATTTATTATTGACTGTAATTGAAGAACAAGCTAACCATGCATATAATTGAGTTGATTTGAAATGACGAAGGGTATGTGTGCAATGAATCAAGCAATGCATGCCATACTATCATATGTAGAACTCTACCTCTTATAAACATTTCAATGATACGATTAAACCATTCGTCATACAAAATTATGATACCAATATATATAAACTTGAAACAACAATATCATACAATAGACACAACATTATGATACACATATATATGAACTCAAAACAGCAGCATAATACAAATATTTATATCTTCAAACAACTTTACGAGACAAGAAAGGGTTTCAAATATTTCTATCATACTGTTGTTTCAAGTTGTGTTAATGTTTCATAATGTTGTTTGAGATATTCTTAGCATACTATCACTTTAATTGAAGAACAAACAAAGAATACATCTAATTAAGTTGAATGTAACTGATGGTGGGTAGGGTAACTTTGAGCAAGGGGTCCACGTCATCAGTGTCCCAGTCGAGTAATTTTTTTATGCCACGTCCCTTGACAGTCGAGCTGGCATTATGCAACTTTTATATATATATGTATATATCTATCTCTACAATATATATATATATATATGTGTGTGTGTGTGTGTGTGTGTATAAATATATGTATATATATATGTATATATGTATATATGTATATGTATCTATCTATATATGTATGTATATATCTATCTTATTGATGTTTCAAGTTATTTATGCTCTTTCATTCCATGGTTATAACACAAGTAGGAGTCATATGCTATCATAGTTGACTGTAAGGGAGAGGGGTTGTCAATTACAGTCAGTTAAATTGAAGAACAAACACATAGACAAAAGGGAGAGGAGCTATGTGTGGGCATAGGAGCCGATCATGGGTATACATTTGGACATATGACATATGGTGGGTATGGTATGTGAAAGCTTGCTTATACACTGTCAATTTAATTGAAGAACAAACAAAGAAACAGAGGAGCTTTTTTTCCCTACAGAGAATGCAGCGAAGTGGTATAAAGTTCATGGCATTTTCCATGAAATTTAAATTCTTGACATTTTCCAATAGTTTATAAGTCATGGTGTTTGCTAGGGATTTTATAGTAGTTCTAACTACATGCACTATAGGGAAAGAGTGTTTTGATGTGACGTAAATATCGACCCCTCTCCCTTACAACTAACTTTGATGATGGCTAAGTCCTACTTCTGTTAATACCATTTCTCAAAAAACATACTCAGATATAACTTCATATAGCATATAAATGTGTGTAATTTTGTGTGTCATGGCTTTTAATTATTTTATGTAACATAAGTAGGAGTTAGCCATTATGACAGTTGATTGTAAGGGATAGGGGCCGATATTTACAGTCACTTTAATTGAACAACAAACAAAGCATACATCTAATTAGGTTCAATGTAAATGAGGACATACATACAGTCACTTTGTAGAGATAGATAGATACTTAATTTGAATGTGAATGAACAAGGTATAAATTGAATGTAGATACCTATATTTGGTGATGAACTGTACAGTAATATATAAATTTGAGTATGCAATATATATCTATATATATATATGCAGAGATAGATAGATACCTAATTTGAATGTAAATGAACAAGGTATAAATTGAATGTAGATACCTATATTTGTTGATCAACTATTCAATAATATATTAATTTCAAATTGCAAAATAGAAATATATATACCTTGTTAATTTACATTCAAATTAGGTATCTATCTATCTCTCTGCAAATATATATATATATATATATGTGTGTGTTTCCCATAGCCCTATCCATTTTCATGAAACTTACACATTTATCTATATCTGCAATATATATGGCCCTATTCATTTTAATGAAACTTACGCATATCTCTCTCCCTATATATATATATATATTTGCAGAGATAGATAGATACCTAATTTGAAATTAATATATTACTGAACAGTTCATCAACAAATATAGGTATGTACATTCAATTTATACCTTGTTCATTTACATTCAAATTAGGTATCTATCTATCTCTGCAAATATATATATATATATATATAGGGGAGAGAAATGTGTAAGTTTCATTAAAATGAATAGGGATATATATATATTGCAGATATAGATAAATGTGTAAGTTTCATGAAAATGGATAGGGCTATGGGAAACATACGTGGATATGTATCATTTTGTGCAGCATATATATGTATGGTAATGTTGTATTCGAAAGGGTTGGAAATATTTCTACCATAACAGAGCTTAAAGGGAGACTGGTCGATGACAACATAAAGGATGGTTATGGAAATTACCAAGGTGTCGATTCATTTAAATGTAAATGGAGAAGGCAATTGGTGATAGTAGAAAATGGAAATGCGGTTTATATTTTTGCAAAGGTAGGAAATCACTTACCATAAAAGCTGAAGGAGGAGACTGCATCGATCTGGAGGAGGTCATCGTTGCTCAGGAGCATGCAACAGAAAGTGAGAAATTTGAATAAACTGTAATGTGTAACTTGCATCGCACAAATGAGGATTGCTTGCATAAATAGGTTTGTTGAATTTGAATTGGTAGCAAGTGGATTAATTTGAATTATGGGAGGGAATTTGATCTGCATTGAATGGATTAATGGTAGAAGTGATAGCTTAATGGGTACGTAGGATTTTTGGTTGGTGATTTGAAGTGATATTAATTTTGTTTTTGAATTGTAACTGGTTTTAAAAAAAAATTATGATTATTGTTTTTTAGGTGGATTTGTAAATAATAGAGTGATAGTTAAGTATTATAATGAAATTTTGCAATGCATAGTGAGCCTGAGAGTTCGTGTTTTTCAATTTTGTAGGAAAATTCATAAAAAGATTGGTTATTATGGACATCCGAGAACCAGTTGATAGTAAAAAGAATATGAGAAATGGGACATGTTGAAATGTATTTTGTTCAAATATATTTGGAATTAAATCACTTGGCAATGTCTTATGTACATGTCAACTCACTTTTAATGCAAGAAGACTTATATTTTGGATAATAAAATATCCCTTCACAACAAATTTTTATTGGGAAGGTGGCAAATATTATTTATATTGTGGAAATAAGATTATCATTATGCATTCACTTGATATTGTGAAATAGGAAAATAAATGTCCACTTGCATTCACCCACTATTGAGAAGGTGGCAACAAAAAAGTCAACTATGATAGGACATACTGTGAATTTAATATGAATCTGTCATATCATATTTAAAAGAAATTTGAAATTTTTATTGGTATAAATATTACCCACTGATGGGCCCCAGGCTATCTATAACTATACTAGCAATGGGGCCCTGTCCCACGATCGCTCCTCTCCCTTAGTCATAAATTTTATTTCAGTATACAATATGAAAACTTAAATGGGGATTGTGCGCATCCTGGTGACATCACAAATCAAATTGTGTGTATTTTATTTTAGAAGGTAGTTGGAGTTCAAATCACAATCTATTTGAGTGATGAGAATGTAAATAATGAATTCAAAATTAATTATGAAATAAAATTCTATCTTAAAATACTTGCAAATTTTACATCAAGCGTGATTAGATTTGCTTGTGCATTTAGTGAAGTGTGGATGTTCAATGAACATCCAATTTTTTTTATAATATCATGATAATTTATTAAAAGAATTGTGGATTTTACATAATTATTGATTAAAAAATGCACAGACAATGGTTGATTTGATCAAATTTGGAACAAGTGCCTTGTTTTAGAATTAACTATTTTAATTGATTAATTAACAACCTCAATTGACTAGTTAGCACAATTGACTGATTAGTCAACTAACTTATTAGTTACTACAAGAAACTTTTGGATTTGAGGGGGAAAAACTCACACAATCAAATCCAAAAGTTTCTTGCAGTAATAGTATGGATTGTGGAAATCATATGTCTACTAACTTAATAGTGTTAACTAATTTGATTGACTAGTTAAATAATTTTATTGTTTAGTCAACTAATATGATTTAGACCTAACTTGACTCAATAATTAGTTAAATTATTTAATATGGAGTGGAAATGTAGGTGACGATAATTAGAATTAATAGTTTATTTTAGTTAGATATATGTGTTTGGATTAATTAGGAGCTAATTACTTAATTAATAATGAGTAAGCAATTAACTAAATATGTGGTGATGTTAGCAAGATTTAAATGCGATTAGTTAATTAACCATATATATGTGTGCATGGACTAATTACGAGATTATTTATTATGGTTGATGTTAGGTGTTTTTTAATGGGAAACTAATTAACTTAGTATTTTTTTTAATCAATATGATTTAAGATGTAATAAGATTAAATTAAGAATTTTATTAGATGATTAGTTAATGAGATAAAAATGTAATGATGATAGAATTTTTCAATACAATGAAAATAAAGTGATGATACAATTAATTGATGAGATGATAATAGGTCAACTACAAAATTATCAGCCTCATGAAACAACTTTAAATCTTGATTAGCTCGGTTGTGAAATGAATTCAAGCTAATTTCATGAGAAATGTCTAACATGAGGGGTTCATTTGTTTTGATGAGAAACAAGGGAATTGAGATCTCAACTTCCCTATAATTTCATCCAAGTTAATCACACATGATGAAACATCAACGGGCTTTTTAAACATATATAATAGGAGAACCTTGATATTAAATGTCATGAGGGAATAGAGGGATGAAATAACACATTCTTCACCTAAAATACCTATCCCACTCATTTAATTAATCTCAATAGGTTGTAAGGGGACTAAAACCTTCTCATTCTTGTCATCATCTAATTTAAAATCTATTACACATGATGTTTCACTAGAAAAATCATATAGCTTAGGGGAGGTCATGGCCAAATTATATATTAGATACACACAAAAAACGGGGAGAAGCACTAGTGAATTTATGAACTATAGATGTGCATAGTGAATATACAAGTTAACCAAAATATATATGACTCAAGTTAAAATTTTGATAAACTAGGAGTTAAAAAAATTGAATCAAGACCCGTGTTTAAATTAAAATTCATGGGGGAGCATGCACAATTACATCATTAAGGTATAAGATGTTGAACAAGAGAAATTTACTCTTTGTTCAAAGGAATCTTCTAATGTTTTCACTATGAGAGCCATTGTAATAAAAACTATAGTCAAACACTTGAGAATATAGAAAAAGAGACAAAGCAATGACATTAATAATTTCATGAATGAGAAAACATGTTTGTTTAACATTTTTTAAAATCTAAAATTAAAATTATAAATAACCACATATTCTTTTGGTTCATGTTGATTACTTAGAATCCACTTACAAATGAATGAATCTACCAAATTGATATAAAATAATGTCTCTTAGATATTTCCATGAATGAATTGAGCTAGGAGGAAATATTAATTACCAAGACAAGGATTCATCAAATAGTGAAGAAACAAACAAATTACATGCAACATCACCATGCATTATACCCAAACTGCTTAAATGATCTTATAAAATTCTAATGTGTTTCTTAGAAGTAGCCTCTCCATATCCCTAGGAACATCACTGATATCACTAAGGATGTCAAGAGGACTAGACCCAAGATAGGAAAGGCCCATCATAGCCAATAAAAAAGAAAAAAATATATAATCATCCTATGCTCTACTTCTAACACCATAAATATTGACCAAAAAAACTACACATGCTAATCTCAAGAGTTGAGAAGGGCATGTGCAGGATCATGGTATGCCAAAAAGTGGCAATGGAGAAAAAATTACGTGTTTCTACGACTCAAAAACGCGAAAATGCCGAGTTGACTTTATGTGGCTTGGGTGACTACCGAAGCAAAGCCCAAACCTAGATTTCAAAATCGGATATCCGATTTTTGACACATATATATAATTCTATTTCGGCCCGATTAAAACTCATTCTCATTTGACATTTGCTTAACCGTGGCGGGTGCACAGTGAAAAGTTGATTCCGCAAATTAGATATCCGATTTGGTGCAAATCCATCTTCAAAAGGTTAGATTCTTGATTTTTTATTTGCTCTAATCAAATTTTCAATTAGATTTGTGTAATTTTAGTTGATTTTTTTCAAAATAGGTTTTGATAGATTTTTTATGAAAAATTTGAGTTTAGCATGGATTTTGATGAAAATTGAATGTTTGCAATGGTTTTTCACTTAAAAATAGTGTTTTTTATGTATTTGGATTAAAAATTAGAGAATTTTATTAATTTTTGTTAAAAACTAGGGTTTTTGTTGGATTTTTAAAAAAAACTAGAATTATTTTTATAATATTTTTCATTTATATTGTCTAATTTGGTAGATTCGTTTTGTTTTAACTTTTAATCAGGGCATTATGGCTCTTGACAATGAAAATGCAAATTAGGCCTCCGCCACCTCCACCTCCACCACCTCCACCTCCACCTCCACCACCTCCACCACCTCCCACAACCATCAATTCAGAATTAATTTCTGAAAAAGTGCAACAATTGAGGGGCATTTTTGGAGTTTATCTGAAGTCCTCGATTATAAGGATGTCAAACACAATGAAATAAATGATTAAAACATAGAAACCCTCTCCTGTAACATAATGCCTTTCATTGCGTGGCGAGAAGACGCATGAGAATATTATGCATGTGGATTGTCCTATATGATGGTGTAGAAGATCGGAATAACCGGCCAAATAACCTCTTTATTTGTTAACCCCCGCACTGGTTTGCCGGTTAATGTTAATAAAACAAAACTTTCTATAAAATGGTGCACTCATAGAGACATTGTAGAAAACTTTTGGGATTGTTGGTGTATGATTTTTTTGAAACCACCGAACAACAATTGTGATATACCATTTTACTTTATAAAAGAATTATATGCTGAGTTTGTGTTAGTGCATCATGTTAATTACTTTGACATTAAACCCTTCCAGTGGTGAGTCCTTTGGGGATAGACCCGAGTGATTAAGAATACCACCAGCCCTTATGCCCCTCCCTGGCTTCCTCCACCACCTCCAGTATACCATCCAGATATTATGCAGGATGCGGCCACACAGACTATCCACGATATTCACTCTTTGAGTGGTCTTTTGGTTTCGCATGCTTCTGTAGTAGCTCAACCACATTCTGGTGATGTTGGTGATGGCTCGAGTGCTGCTGCATCATCCTTGTCAGGTCCACATATTTGTGTACCACATACTTGCTCCATGTGCCGCCAAATATGCTTGGGTCCTCTTGTACAACCTACCGAGCATCCCTTAGACACTTCCGACTATGACTTCCATGATGTGGAAATTATAGATCAGACGCAGGGGAGTGGAGCACACCGTACAGAGTCCTCTCTTGCTAGAGAGGGGGACATTGGAATAGTGACACAGGTAAAATTTAAGTTGTGAATTCATAACTTGCATTTGTTTTTAAATGAATATTAATAAGAGATAGTATAATGTACTAATATTTATTTACATGGTCTATTTAACAATTGATGTCCGAGGAGGAGCTGACAAATGTGACAGATAGCACCTTGAGGGCCATTTCATTTTAGCTGGACATGCTATAGTATATATTTTTGCACTTACTCATTTACATTTATTTATTATATACTTTCTTGTCCTTTGAATTGTCATTAAAATGAAATTATATAATAACTTATATGTTTATCTTATTTTCCTCTTGTAGGAAATACCTTGTGCGAGCGAGGTGCAACCTTGCCTAGATTATGGAAGTGCAATGTTGGATGAGGGGAAGGTAATTGAACTCAAATTTGATTGAATTAAGAATTTTAAGATGTTTTATTGATTATACATACATCGACATAGATTGGTAGTTTACATTATGTGCTTGTCATTTTTATGTGCAAGGAATTATGAAGCTATCGTCCTTGTTGACAAATTGACACAAGCGCTGAAGCGATGCAGTATTATGGAACACTTGAAGGAGTAGGTGTTGAAGCACCTCAAGGAGGAAGTGTCGGAAACACCTAAAGAAGATAAAGAAAAGATCAACCTAAAGAGAGAGTATGTGTTCATTTTATTTTTGTGTTTGGTATTTATATGTTCTAATGCGACAATTGTATGCTAACTTGGATAAACATGTTTTGTTCACCTATATAGATTGAAATTACAAAAGATGGTTTGGTCGGTTCTTTGAGAGGGGCATATTCTAGAACTCCTAACCCTTTGAAGAGACGGATATTTCAGGTAATCAAGATTACAATTTTAGAGTTCAATTATAATTTAATGTATATTGATTTTGATGTTAATTATTCGATTTTAAATTATATAGTATAAGTAATCTCAATTGTGGTTTGACTTTTTCTTGTGCGGCTACCTTCAGAGGCAACGAGTGCTTCAAAGAGGCTCCATTTTGATGATCCACCCATAGTTTTAGAATGAGATAGACATTTTGGCATGTAAATATTGAATAGATACCGAGATGGCATATGCCGCATATTGTAAAATTTTGTTTGAGTTGGCGTTGATGCCATTTTTGTATATGGACATACACTTGATTATTGGATAATTTCATATATAGAAGTTGACAATCAAAATTTAATTGCCTCCTCATGTGCATAATTAAACTCTTTGAAATTTTAATCAAGTGAGCAATGGTTAAATATCTTGATGTACAATAGCATAAAAAGAATGGATTATATTATGTAGTTTATTCATATTGCTGATTACATTGCATTGCACATCTTTCAAACTCAAAGCATTACTTCACATTGCTTAAGTAACAACTAGATGCTGATAGATGAAAAAATTTCAATTACAATATAGTTTTTACAAAGTCAACCTAAGCAGTTATGCAATTACTTCACAATACATAACTAATAATTAAAAATTTATTCATATTATTGATTACATTGCATTGCACATCTTTCAAACTCAAACCATTACTTCACATTGCATAAGTAACAACTAGATGCTAATAGATGAAAAGATTTCAATTACAGGTTTGCTGCCCCCTCATTCCACACACTATGCAACCATTTACTTGCGGTGTAGGGGCCGAACAATGGAGAAAACATGTAAAAATAATATATATATGCAGCCTAGAAGCATGAATTAGTACCAATATTAATGCATCACCATTGATTACCTTGAAGTAGAGATTTGAATCAGCATCATTCTTCAAGAAGCCCAAACTAGACAGGTACCGATCAATCCTTTCGTACCATGCACGAGGAGCCTGCTTAAGACCATACAAGGCCTTCTTTAGCTTACACACATGTGACTCCTTCCCATGTTGCTTGACGTAAACTTGTTCCTCAATCACGCCATTGAGAAAAGTTGTCGTCACGTCCATTTGATGAATCTTCCATCCTCTTGATGTAGCAAGGGCAATGATAGTTCTAACAGAAGTGTAACGAGCAACAAGAGCAAATGTTTCTTCATAATCAACTCCCTCTTTCTGAGAAAAATTAAGAATCCTTAATGTTAGCTAGATTAAAACTAAGAATCGTCAATGTTGCATATTAGTGTTTTAATTTGTCTCCTTCAAAACAACTCACACCAGAACAGTGTGTGAGTTATTACCTCTCTTCAAATTATGTGGGGAAGCTCCCTGAGATGTAAAACTACCTTTGACACTAAGCTATAGAAAAAATATATAGCTATTCACACTATATGATATTTTGTTTAGGAGGGTTTGCATGAAATGAAATAACTGCCTATCCACTTGTCTTTTTTCATTGGATATGAGCACAAGACTAGTAACAACTCTTGTCTCACAAGACAAATTTTCAGATACTGAATGAAAGTAAACAACTCTAAAAATGAACAAGGCAACATCCTACTAGGTAAAACAGAGACTAACAATTAGATGCAAACACAATTCTAAAAGAAATAACAACTTAGATCAACAACATATGATTTCAAAAACTAAATAGCTAGTTTCCAAACAAAGTTGCATCCCAGATGAATAAAAAATATCAATACAAATATTGACACTTATCATTCAGTTTAAGACTTCCAGTCTTCACAAGGCTGATTTAGGTACCTTTCTCATTCACTAAGTCATTTGAAACAAGTCATCAGCATCCACTCCAAGCACCTATCCTTGATGTACCTACCTTTTAGCTCAGTCAAATAAATGCTAGGCACCAATTTCAGTTAGTCTTGTCAGTCTAGGTGCCTATTCTCATCCATCATGCCACTCAAAACATCATTTTAGATCCTCCCAGGCACCATTTTTACCTGCTCTCACCACTTAAATTCCTGTTGCTCACTGCTTCATGACTGCTAGACACACTTTCAAAAGCCTCATGTCGCTAACTCACCTTCCAGTTAGGTGCATGTTTTGGCTGATGCTCTATAATAGACCTCTCCTTCTGCCACTTAACGTTGATAAAGCATAGACCTAGGCACCCTTTTATGTATGCTTTGATACTATATATGAATGCCAACTGACTTTTATGTAACTTTATCTCATTGCCATCTTTTGTTTAGTCTTATATTTCTACTATATCTGCCCTGGAATGCTTCTCAGCGGATTGATAAGTCAATATGACAAGATCAGATAGAAGTGACATACTAGAAAACTATGAAATGTGCAAGTATGAAAATTAAAATAAACAAAGAGTAGAACTTTATCTTTGAAGATACTTTAGCAGGTTGGAAACATGAATACCAATGCTACAAATAATTTTTTCTTTCACTGCCAAGCAAAAAGACTCATATGAACAACACATGAATTCAATATTACCAAAGGATTGTGATATCCAATTCTTATGAAAAAAGAAAGAAAAATATGGTAAAGACCTTATATTAAAAAAACCTCAACATGACAATCATATTACAAGTGCTCATGTCCAACCTCTAGATCTGGTAAAGTGAAAACCAACATGTGTCAGAATCACTACAGTTTGGTCATCAACAAAAACCGATTGTTGTTCAAATGATCCCTGACACCCAAGTGTCATACACCATTATACATGACTTCCATCGACATCATAGTTTTGAGTCTTTCTTTCAAATTCAATAATTCCCTCTAAGTTCTTGATATCAATAGTGTTTGGGCAGTATTCTTTCAGGAACTATAGAAGTGGCATACTAAGTTGTTCCTTTAAAAACATTGAGTGTGCCACTCTCAAGTGAGTAAGCACATGTTCAATCTGTGCATCATGAATTGCTTGGAGGGCAAAAATTCAATGTTCAACTGAACCATTCCAAATCATATCATATGAAATTAAAATTTTCCTATTCCAATCAACAAAAGATTAAAAAAAATGAATCAAATGATATAACAAAAAGATGAATTGGGAAGATATTCAAACATACATGATAGATTATAAACATGGAAAACCTTGATAATTAAGAGGAACCATTAAATAGCTACAAAGTCAATGATGTGATGCATTCTCCTTATAAGGATTGCAAACAAAAGTAAGCCATAACTAAATTCTTGGACAAAATTACACAAAACACAGCATGTTGAAACATTCCAACACAATGACAAAGGCATGTCACACATATAATGGAATCATCTTTATATATACACTAACACATACCTAGACTTTCAAATTAAATTAATTAACCCATGCAAAAACAAAATCACAAGAACTCAAGAGCACACAAATTAGTCACTCACACACAAACTGTAACCAAGCTAGCTTATGAGATTCAAGAAAATAGGTGTAATAAGAAAACCTTCACAGTGATTTAACTTGAAAAGTTGTTTTCGATCCACCAATTCACCAGAGTTTCCATCATTCTTTCCCTTTTCTTCATATTCCATAACAAGATATGGTTCTCTTTTCAACCCCTTTGCTCTACCCCTTTTCGTTTGATTTTGATCTTCTAGGTTCTTATTGTGTATGTTATTACTTGTATTTTCATTATTTTCCAGAGAGGGTGATGGTTCCTTCTTTGCTATAGTTGGCCTCCCTCTTTTAACCCCTTTCTTTCCCATTGCTTTTACTAGCATAGCTTGTGATTCTATAGTCACTATCAGGTTGAACAAGAGGAGCAAGTAAACAAACATAATTTGCAATCTTTCCTTCCTTTATTTATTTCATTACCCCAGTTACTACTTTCAAATTTGACTAAAACATTATTCAAAATGCAGCGTATATGGTATAGTAGAATGTGGCATGAAAATGAAACTCCGCTTCATACAATATAATAATCTACTTCAATTGGAATCCAGTATAAAATATATTAAAGGAGGACTATATCTAATAAGAATAAGATAGAGATTAATAACTTGGATGAATCACTTGTAACCAAACTCAGTAGCCCAAGGGAAGACTTTCCAACAACCCATAAAAATGTTCTATAATATCATCTACATTTGCAATGGA
>VDFB02025165.1:0-21825 GCA_007258455.2 Sequoia sempervirens
TAGGAATAATCACAAATGTCAATTTACATGTTCATTTCATTCGAATTTAATCTCTTTCTAATCCTAGTGTTGGGGACAACTTTCCAAGGACTTAAGAGATACATGAAATATGTTTAGGATTGCAATTAAATGGAATCCTATTCCCAACACTCATAGAGTAGATAAGTATTCCTTTTGTTAATATGGTTACTTTCATTTTGTACATGTTAAATTTGGATGAATGTTATTTTGTGTCGAGCTCTGTCATGTGTTCCTGAAGGTCATAGTTTTAAGTTTGCAATCTTTAAGTTTTTTTCAGTTGGAAATTCTAGAGCACTCACTCTTGTTGTTAGTTACCAGTTGTTAAGTATATTCTTTGTTAGCAGTTAGTTGTTAGCCATTAGTTTCCTTCATTTAGATTTCATAGTTTAATTGCAAGTGTTAGTTCCTAGGAAATTTGCATGCTTTCTAGAATAGGAATTTGAATGTTTTCTAGTTTAAACAATTTCATGTTTTCTAGTTTAATTTTTATTTACAACCATTTTAAGCATTTATAAAATCTAAGAGAGATGGCCAAGACATCCCCTATTGCATACAACCTTTGAACACTACTCGGTCGACATAATTGATATATTTTTAACTAAAGTGTTAGGACCTCAGGACATCCTGTCACATTTTGGCATTGTTGTCAGAGACCATTCCTTTTCTAGTGTTAATAGGAGATTGGTTGGATGCCTCTTTTAGGAAAAATAGTTTCCAAGCTTCTTTTTCTGCATGGTCAAGAAACAAGGTTCACATAGAAGATTCATACCAAAAACCCACTCAAAGGATGATCCAACCACAAGCAGGGAGGTAGAAGTCTCAGCTAAAGAACTTATTGAAGAATTATCAAACAGGATCAACCTGAGACCTCCCAGTATACACCAAAACCTCAACCACTAGAGAAAATATTTGTAGAGGAAAGCATTCCTTTGCATACCCCTAAACCTTAGCCATTAGAGAAAACCTTTGAAGAGGAACATATTCCTTTCGACATCATGGGTGATAACCATAGAAATGGAACTAACCCAAGAGGGGGAGCGTGAAAATTTACCTATCCTATTTCTCTCGACTAAGATAATGATACACCTATGAAGAACATTTCACCATCCATCTTACCAACCTTCCAAGGTTTATCCTTCGAAGACCCTAACCAATTTCTTTTTGAGTTTAAAGTGTTGTGTTAGACGTATGACTACAAAAATGATAACAAACAATTGAAGCTCTTTTCCTCCACTCTGAAGGACACTACAATGCGTTGGTTCATGCGATTAGCTTCAGGATCAATATTCACTTGGGATGATATGGAGTCTACCTTTTTGGAAAAATACCAAAGTTACTATAGAGTCAATGATAGGAAAGAAGAGTTGTTCAAATTGAGGAAAAACAAAGATGAAAGCTTAAAAGATTACCTAGATAGGTTCATCTTCTTATCTAAATGATGTGGCAAAGAAGCCATAAGTATGAAAATTTTGAAGACCATATTTCTTAAAGGACTTGATGAAGATGCTAGGAGAAGCCTAGATTTGATGGGAAAAGGAGATGTATCCCAACTTGGACTCAATGATATCATTGAGCTATGTTGAAATTTCTCCCGTACTCAAGGAGGAATTCATAAATCTACTCTTTTTAGAGGTTCCAATGAAATAGGTAAACTGCGTGAGGAAATAAAAAATCTCAAAACTGAGATTCTTGTTGATTCAAGCACCCATGCTATAGATGGAATATAGGCCAAACCACATAATCTGGACCTTGTCCATCTATTATTTATCACACCAGGTGTCCGAAACAAACGTATCTATTAAAGAGAATATCCTTTGGAAAAAGAATTGTACTTACGGGTTTTGTGAGAAAAGTCAGATGTAATTATGTTTTAGGCTTTACTCACGGGGAGTGATTCTGAAGTCGGTTTACGATCTAAAGTCATGTGGGTTCTAAGGGTAACCTTTAAATTCCAAATTGGAGGCGGAGTAAATGCACAAAGATGGGGGCCAAAGGAATGTAGAAGTGGCCACTTTTTTCTAAAATCGAGAAATATTGACCTTGGATGAGAAATTGAGGATAGTTACACTCAAAATTTTAAGATGCAACAAAAACAATGTTCGTAGTACTCTAAGTCTACTTTATAAACTACTAATTTTTTTAAAAAAATGGTAGAGGGTTCAAAAAAGGGGGGCCACACAAATTGGTCCTGTTTTTTGAAAAAAGATAACATAGCGTATGTTGTAGCCCCCTTAAAATGTTAACTTTTTTTTTTAATATTTTTAAAATCTCTTCAGTGAGAAATTAGCTAACAACATATAGTTTATCCACAATTTTTTTAATAATTTTTTAATGAATATATGATTTTTTACTAATTTTCAAAGTGGATACATCTTGAAAAACAAAAAATTGACCATTCTCCCCCCTAAAAAAATTTGAAAACTAATTGAAAATCATTTTTTTGAATGTGTAGAATGGAGTCTAGTTTATAAAAATGTAATTTATATGAAATTTCAATGAATGGTTAAAAATAAAAGTTAAAATACCAGAGCATTGGTTTTGTAAAAGGATACACTAACAAAGAGAATTAAGATGAAAGCCTTAATATAGTCAAAATGTGAAAAAAATACATCGTTAGATACTTAAGAGAGAGCTTAACATTACCCATTTTTTTACTTGATGTTGAAACATGTGCAAACCTGATGGGGAGCACGAACGAAATTATGTGATTTTTTGTAGAATATATAAAAACACATTTTTGGGCATTGAAAAGGCAGTCCAAGCCTTTGGGTTGGAAATCCAAAGAAAATCCAAGCCAAAGGCTTGGGAATTCCCAAAGAAGGCCAAAGCACGAGCGTTAATAATGTGCTCACATTGTGTGTTTCTAATTTATTTGTATGTGTTTGTATGTATGTTTATATATATGTATGTTTGTATGTATGCTTGTATGTATGTATGTATGTATGTATGTATGGATGGATGAATGTATGTATGTATGTTTATATGTATGAATGTATGCTTGTATGTATGAATATATGTATGTTTGTATCTATTATTGTGCTCATTTCCTTAGAGAAGTAATTGATTGCCTTATGACTAGATCTATTAACCCTATGGAAAAATTATATCGGATGATCAATCGTTCATGAGTATCCACAATGAGATTATCTCACCTTGTTTACATGTCAAAATATCATGGTACCTTGATGCTTCCTCCTCTTGGTCTATGCTTATTGAAAAAATCATAGCTAAAAGAAGAAGTTATCTATCCTTAGATTGGACACACCTTATCTATCCCTAGTAATAACTCATGGGTGTAGCAAAGAACATGTTACCCATGAGTCACTAGTATAATGTTCACTTCAGGGAACAAATTAACCTCAAGGTTATAAACAGAGAGAACAAAATCTCCTATTAAGATGACTAAATGAACTTGTGAGCAATATAGAGCTATGGAAGTGATCAATATGATAATTATAACTCTAGTGGCTTGGGACATATGTTATATACGATGAATACCAACCAATACTAAACTTTAGTGAACATGAAAATATGCCCTAATAGTGTCAATAAGGTCAATTTGATCTATGAAGGTTATTTGTTGATGGTGCTAGATGTAACAATTGTAACACTCACTTACTCTACAGTTTAAAAATGTTAACCAATTACTAGTTTCAACCGAAAAACAACTAACTCGTTTCCATTCTAGGGTATCCAAAACGATTTCAACTGAGTCAAATTAAAATCCCAACTATCTTCTAAGTTTTCAGGTTCAACTAATCTAAAGCAACTTATGGTTTTCACCAACCATTTCACAAAAGATCAATAACTGAATAACTGTCAAACTAGGGTTTCCTTTGTAGTAAGAAGGAAAATAAAATCATTCCCTATGTCATTACATCATTCAACACATCAACTAACTTTTATATTTCCATTTCTAGTTGAAAGAAAAACTATTATTGTAAACATATAACAGAGAATCTCAGAAAGATAATAACTACTTTTCTTTACTTCCAGAAAGTAACCAAAAATTACTACAGCTATGAAACAAATGTAACAGTTGTCATTCTATGGTTTAAGAAATGGAAAACTCACTGCCAACTTTCATCCAACATTAACTAACTATTCCATCTAGGTTTCCCATTCAACCAATTAACTAATCGAGGAAAGAAATAACTTCTTTGTTTTCATTAACTAATCTCAGATTTGTCATTTTAGCTAAATGGATCAAGTAACTATCTCACTGCTTAACTATAGAATCTTACAACATACATTAACATAAAAGAATAAAATTCAGGGCATAAATGAAAGTAAACGATAATTAGCATTGCATGTACCTGGATTTATGGGTGAGGAAGAAATACATTTGCCGTCATCTTCATGTTGTTATACTTGGGCTTCTTCAATAATGAAGGAAAAAGAATTATCATCAAGGGCTTTACCGCCCAACCAAGACCTACTAGCCTCCCGAGTTTCTTCAACTGAAGAACCCACCCTTCACGAGGGTAATCAACATGGATCAAATTATCATCATGTCTCTAATCCTGGTGTTAAGGACCTATACCTCTTGATCGACCTTACTTAGGGTTCCTCCCAACTAGAAAGGCCACTATGATCAGTGGTATATCTGGTACTTGATAGCTGACAAATGTTGAATCTAGCATCATACCTTGGCTAAGGATTTTAATATTTATGGCACTCCTGTGCTGATATCTCTGGCACTCCTCTGTCTTCAGCACTCTCACCCTTTCTCAACAAGATAATACTTAGATCAAGTTTGTAATCTTGCAACATCAGGTTGATTATCATTTTTTTCTTAGTTCGAGGTTATATCTTAACCATAGGGTTATATATTTCCAATTCTCAATCTATATCACTTGTTTACTTTCAGTTTAAGTTACAATTTCAGGCTTACTGAGAAAAAATAAAGACCAACGACAAATCAATTTGATTCAAAGAAGTTCCTTTCAGAATTACAGAGTGGCACCAACAAGTTTCCCCTTTTGCAATAATCACAAGCTTAATGTCCTTTATCATTCCTCTTTGCTTTAAAACATTTATACATTTATATATTATTTTCATCTTGAGCACTTATAAGAAGAGACTTATTTATTAAGGGTTCAACAGATCATTAAGCAAAGACATATTTCTTAGAGATTTACAATTGAAGGAAAATATTGTACGACTCAAAAAGCACATTACTCTTTAGGAATCATAAGTAAAATTTTAAGTCCCGGGAGGACTCATAATCTATTCCCCTTCAAATTTTCATAATTTGAATATTCTCATTTAACTCTAGACAACCCTGTCCCATAGATCAGATTCGAGTTTTCAATAAAAGGGGTTCAGGTTAAGAGATTATGAAGAGAAGTCATAAATATTCGTTCTATCCAGATTAACCAAGGCAGTTTAAAAGAAGTTCATACTAGTTATGAGAAAGAGTACTGAATTTGATCAAGAAAAGCAACAACTACGTTGATATCAAATCTCAGCCACGAACAAGAGACTTCGATTCACATGAATTCCAAATTAAATCCTTTCACTATTGAACAATACCATTGGTGCACAGACTCGAATCCTTTAATGAAGAAAATATTAACAACAAGATCATATCAGAGATACTAAGTCAAGCAACAGATTGTTTAACATATTCGTATGTGCCTGTGAAGTTCCTCGATTCAGATATCCTCAACCTCCAATTCTTGGGAAAACCCGCTAGCTCAACACTATCGTTGGAGATGCAAATCCAGTAATGGACTTCGCTACAGAAGTGGGGAATTAACTTGAACAACAGACCCACGCCGCGCACATAGCTCCCTTCAGATTTTTGAAGGAAAAGACTATAAAAGATCACTAAAAGAAAGAAGGACAGATTAATTGGGCCAGAAGAGATGAGTTTATGATGAAAGGAGGTCGAAGACTTGAATGCTTGGTGATAAAGGGAATTGACTCAAACGCTGGCAATGGTCCTGCAAGCTCAGATTCCCTTCACGGGCTCCCCACTTTGCCAGCTCCAGGATATCTGGGTTTCAGTGCCTCATGGGAGATGATGGTAAAGAAGCCGGACAAAAAGAAGGATAGAACAACTGCTATCAAGACAAAGAGGTATGCAGAAGAGGAGTCAGTAGATTCTTTGGGTGTTTTTATGGAGAAAGCATAGTAACAAACATAGTAGAATGTCATTGTAGAGAGGCCCAAGGTAATTGCGATCATGACTACATGGCTGGCTAGCTGTAGTCGTTTCTACTGAGATGGAATGACGAGAAGAATTACCTTCAAATTCTGACAACTCTCCCAAATTTATTTACTTTTCAATTTCAAGACCTTTCTTTTAATTTTATAATTGATCGGTGACCTTAGATTCATATCCATCATTAATAATTAAATTGTCATTGCAAAAATATATTTATATATATCAAGAATTATTCCTCTCAACTCTCAAGAGGATATTATTATTTAATATTTTATTTATATCAATTATTTTAATTTAATATTTATAAACCTTTTGGAAATCTCCTTAAAAGTTGATTAATGATATTTATATATATAAATATTTAAAATTGACTTGCATAACAATAATTATAGTTAATTACTTTTGACCAAGTTACTACTTTGATACATTGTCTTACACCGACTCAAGGTTTGATGATAAAATTGATCCATTGTTAACTACGTCCTCTCCTTGATGATATTTCTCTTTCTCTCGTGGTGTTGGCAATCCTACATCCACTAACAAGGATTATGGTTAGATCGTTCTCAACGGCCTAATAATGTGCATTTAAATTTAATCTCATGATCTCATACAACTTCTTGGAAAAATAAAAAGTTTGTTAACATTACAGTTATGATAAAAGAACAACTATTCATTCCCAATGTCATAATCACATGAAAGCAATTACTTGCAACTATCATTGTATTTGAAATACATAACCGAACACATAGTCTCCTTCTAGGGGATGTGACATACTCATCCCCTTAAGAATCATCGTCCTCGATGATTGTTTATAATTCTAAATTTAAACATAACCATAAACATAAATATAGTGTTCTCAATTGTTTAACAAAAGATAAGGAAATTTTTGAAGGATTTCTTCATAATCCTCCCAGGTGGCATTTATTTATCTTTTCTATCTGTTAGTAGCTTTCACCAATCTTTTCTAATCAATTTTATTTGTTTTACCTTTTTAGATAACATTCCATGATTAATGCTAATCTTGTCTTCTAGCTTACCCAACTTACAGGAATTTGACATATTTTTGTCTAATGAATCATCTTGATAGCAGAATTATAAAAGTGGTTATAACAAACACCATAAAGATGAATACTCTTCCTGAGTGTAGCAATCAATTACTTTTAACACAGATTGACCAAGAGAATTTCACCAAAGGTTAACATCAACCTTCACTTTTCTAGCTGAAAGGTTTTATCAAGTACTAGTTTCATTTATCTAATGCATCATTAAAATAAACTGTTAAGTAAATACAAAAGAAAGATCAAAATTCCCTTTTCAGGTTAACTATCCTCCAAGACTCAGCATGACACTAAAAGGAGAAATCCCCCCCCTTAGTTGCCATTTGAGCTATGGTGTCTACCCCCACTTAACCAACTCTGTCGCACTATTAAGGATACCCTCCTACTAAGTACGACAACTCTGGTTAGCTAAGTGTCTGGAGTATAAAGTCCACCACCCTGCTCGACTTGGAGAGACTATTCACTTTGGCTTACTGAACTTCTTGTCTGCCTACATACCATAACATAGGGTTTCCTCCTTTGAAAAGTTAAGAACATACAAGGTACATTTCTTAAAATTTACTTCCTTACAAGATCCATCAGAGGCCCATCCAAGACATGATAGAGATGAACATTTCATCAAACATGGTGAACAACCAAAATATTCTTGGGTAACCCCCACAATACTTAGCTCTATATCAAAATATAAACAGCTTTTAATTTCAGTAATAATCAAAAGAATGAGCTTATTCTCGGCACTTAGTTAAATTTTGACCAACTGGTCATTAACAATCTTCAAAATTCAATGGCTAGACCTTTTCATAGTTTAAGAAATAAAGCAATGGCATTCCTTTCCAATATTAAACGGAATTTTACCAAAATTCAATGTAGTGCCAAAATTTAGAGAAACACTTATCATGCACCATGTGACTTGACTAAGTCATTAACAAGGAAGTAGTTTGCTGCATTGCAATTAGTCTTTCAAAAACTTACAATAGGTTAGAGATTGTGTTACTAACACATCAAACAAATTAGTCCCTCAAAACTTTCATCCTTACTTATGCTTAATTATTTGTATATGGCAATTGGTTTTCTCATGAATCTCAATGAACAAGTATTTCCTGATTCTAAACCATTTTCTCCGCATTCCATGCCCATATATCACCACCGAGAAAACAATATTGCCATCACTGTCAACCGGGGTATGAATAAGCATGAAAAGCTTCCCCAATTAAGAATGAGCTTTGTACAACTATTCGACCAATGTACTGCACGGTGAAACATATGAGGGAACCAATGTATTATATACATAACCAAGATATGCATGTTCATGTTCATAACGTGTGTCAAAGATACCTACTTAATGATTAATGGTGATTTGAGCCAGACTAAGAAACTAATCAAATATCATTTGTATCAAGTATCTTCCAAGTAAAGAGTACCATATACCTGAGGCTTTGTATGTCCCTTTGCTGCCATCCCTAAGAATACCTTTAGCAATGATGCTATAGTTAAAGACATCAGAGTCATTATGCCATTGTCAGGAGTTACCAAGAAGATCTAAAATAACCTTGTGGAAAAAAACAAGCTTTGTATCGTAAATAGAACTGCAACACTCTCATTCTTATTGACTCATAACACTGTTATTCTATTTCTTCTCAAGTAGATAACAATAACTACGCATGTATGGGTTACATATTTTATTAGAATCGCATATAGACTTGGTATATCAAATAGAAATGTTTTTCAAATTTATGCATTCACACAAGTTGTTCGTTTAATCGCTCCATCACCACTGTACCATTCATGAACTAAATTTTGAACAATAATCCTATGTGATGAGAGGTCAATGAGGGTTTTGAACAATAAACTCTTACCATTTTACTTTGTGCTTTCAAGAGATGATCTGACTAGCATTCACCATCACCTTAATCATGTTGTTGTCTCCATTAGCTCTGTTCATAAGGAAATGTCTTTGTAGTGTCGATCATAGAAACTTGACCAAGAGTTCTACCAATGATGCTTGTCCAAAATTTGTATGAATATATTTGCACCATGAAATTTACTACCATTGGCCTAAACACAATCACTGCTAAGAGGATGAACCAATTTCATCTAAAATTCCTGAATATTAATGACAAAATAAATATATGGGATAACTATAATGCACCATATATGCCTATACTTCCTGAGGTACCATAAAGATCAAAGTTCTTTCTAGATGATTGTTATGTAATATGTTTTGAGACCTGATCAAAAAGTTCATACGTAAATCATTAAGGAACACAATGTATGCTTTGCTTGTCTTATGTCACCACATAGCCAATAAACTTGTAACAAGTATTTCATCACTCCAATAACATTGCGGACCATGTATGTAGATAACAAACCCGTCATCCAAAGTTGTCCATCATCTTGTCATATTATATTTGCATTACATGTTGCTTATGACTACAACTTCATGTCATAACAAATCAAATTTTGCAACTCCTGATTTATCAGTTTGATGAAGAACCAAAAGTGATATCCTCAAACAACTTAATTTGTGATCTTACAATAATATCAATATGTAGCAACTCCTCTTCCATGAAGTAAACAAACATCCTTAAGTCCACAATTTAAAAATAAACTATTATTTAGATTTAGATCACAATCTCGATACCCTAGGCATACCTTGCCTTAACTTAGATAGAATGGTTTCATAATTACATGATAACTCAAATTACTTCTAAGAGCATTTAATGGTTACAAGCAAAATTGTTTACAAAAATTATTATCACTTCCTGCAGATTTAATACCAAATGGTTACAAAAAGGCCATCACTCCCTGTGATAGGCTCAGTACAAGATTTGTTTACAGGATTGGCTATCACTTCCTCTGATAGACTCATTTACATAATTGTTCTCAACAACTATCACTTCCTATGATAGATCCAATGCAAGAATGTTTACAAAATAACTATCACTTCCTATGATGGATTTTTAATACAAAATAAAAACCACTTCTTGTGATATAATCAATGCAAAAGGTTTACTAGGTTTCCAATGCTGGTTTTAGTTTCTTGAGTTGCATGATGAGCCCCAAGGTTCAGTGTCGAACCTGGTAGCTCTGATACCATATGTAACACTCACTTACTCTATAGTTTAAAAATGTTAAGCAATTACCAATTTCAGCCAAAAAACAACTAACTTGTTTCCATTCTAGGGTTTCCAAAATGATTTCAACTGAGTCAAATTAAAATCCCAACTATCTTCTAAGTTTTCAAGTTCAGCTGATCTAAAGCAACTAACAGTTTTCACCAACCATTTCACAAAAGATCAATAATTGAATACTATCAAACTAGGGTTTCCTTTGCGGTTAGAAGGAAAAGAAAATCATTCCCGATGTCGTTACATCATTCAACACATCAACTAACTTTTAAACTTTCATTTCTAGCTGAAAGAAAAACTATTAATTGTAAACATATAACAGAGAATCTCAGAAAGATAATAACTACTTTTCTTTACTTCTAGAAAGTAACGAACAATTACTATAGCTATGAAACAAATGTAACAACTATCATTCTATGGTTTAATAAATGGAAAACTCACTGCCAACTTTCATCCGACATTAACTATCTATTCCATCTAGGTTTCTCATTCAACCAATTAACTAACTGAGGAAAGAAATAATTTCTTTGTTTTCATTAACTAATTTCAGATCTTTCATTTCACCTGAATGGACCAAGTAACTATCTCATTGTTCAACTGTAGAATCTTACAATGTACATTAACATGAAAGGATAACATTTAGGGCATAAATGAAAGTAAATGGTAATTAGCATTGCATGTACTTGGATTTATAGGTGAGGAAGAAATACATTTTCCATCATCTTCATGATGTTATACTTATGCTTCTTTAACAATGAGGGAAGGAGAATTATCGTTAGGGGCTTTACTGCCCAACCAAGACCTACTGGTCTACCGAGTTTCTTCAACTGAAGAACCCGCCCTTCACAAGGGTAATCAACATGGATCAAATTATCATGTCTCTAAGCCTGGTGTCAAGGACCTATACCTCTTGATCGACCTTACTTAGGGTTCCTCCCAACTAGAAAGGCCACTCTGATCAGTGGTATATCTGCTACTTGATAGCTGACAAATGCTGAATCTAGCATCGTACCTTGGCCAAGGATTTTAGTATTTCTAGCACTCCAGTGCCAATATCTCTGGCACTCCTGTGCCGTTAGCACTCTCACCCTTGCTCGACATGATAATACTTAGATCAAGTTTGTAATCTTGCAACATTAGGTTGATTTCATCATTTTCTTAGTTTGAGGTTATGTCTTAACCATAGGGTTATATATTTCCAATTCTCAATCTATATTACTTGTTTACTTTCAGTTTAAGTTACAATTTCAGGCTTACAGAGAAGAAATAAAGACCAATGACAAATCAAGCTGATTCAGAGAAGTTCCTTTGAGAATTATAGAGTGGTACCAACAAGTTTCCCCTTTCGCAATAATCACAAGCTTAATGTCCTTTATCATTCCTCTTTGCTTTAAAACATTTATACATTTATATATTATTTTCATCAAGCACTTATAAGAAGAGACTTATTTATTAAGGGTTCAACAGATCATTAAGCAGACACATATTTCTTAGAGATTTACACTTGAAGGAAAAGATTGTCCGACTCAACAAGCACATTACTCTTTAGGAATCATAAGTAAAATTTTAAGTCTCGAGAGGACTCATAATCTATTCCCCTTCAAATTGTCATTATTTGAATATTCTCATTTAACTCTAGACAACCCTGTCGCACCAATCAGATTCAAGTTTTCAATAAAAGGGGTTCAGGTTAAGAGATTATGAAGAGAAGTCATAAATATTCGTTCTACTCAGATTAACCAAGACAATTTAAAAGAAGTTCAGACTACTTATGAGAGAGAGTACTGAATTTGATCAAGAAAAGCAACAACTACGTTGATATCAAATCTCAGCCACGAACAAGAGACTTCGATTCACATGAATTCCAAATTAAATCCTTTCACTATTGAACAATATCATTGGTCCATAGACTCGAATCCTTTAATGAAGAAAATATTAACAACAAGATCATATTAGAGATACTAAGTCAAGCAACAGATTGTTTAACATATTCATATGTGCCTGTGAAGTTCCTCGATTCAGATATCCTCAACCTCCAATTCTCGGGAAAACCCGCTAGCTCAACACTATCACTGGAGATGCGAATCCAGTAAAGGACTTCACTACAGAAGTGGGGAATAAAATTGAACAACAAACCCACGCAATGTACATAGCTACCTTCATATTTTTGAAGGAAAAGACTATAAAAGATCACCGAAGAAAAGAGAGGACGACATAAATTAATCGAGCCAAGAAAGAGAGACGGGTTTATGCTAAAGGAATGAAAGACTTGAAAGCGGCAGTGATAAAAGAGAATCGACTCGAACACTTCCATCAATGGTCTTGCAGGCTTGAATTCCAACCATGACTCCCACTTTGCCGACTTACAAATATTCAGATTTCAGTCACCCAATTCGCCTTTAAGGGAAAAACGACCAGAGAAGAATGATAGTAAAAGCCAGACAAAAGAGGATAGAACAACTACTATCCAAGACAAAAAGGTATGTGACTGAGAAGAGAGTCGGTAAGATTCTTCCAAAGATTGTTTTTATGGAGAACGCATAGTAACAAACATAGTAGAATGTCGTGTAAAGAAGAGAGAGCCCCAAGGTAATGGTCTTCATCTGTAAAAAGAGTTTCCCCAAAGAAATCTCCCGCCAAGATTGCAAAGTTGTGACTGCATGGCTTCTTCTTCTTGGTTGTTTCTACCAGAGATGCGGAAGAGCGATGACGAGAAGAATTACCTTCAATTCTGACAACTCTCCCAAGTTTATTTACTTTTCGATTGAAAGACCTTTCTTTTAATTTTATAATTGATCGGTGACCTTAGATTCATATCCATCATTAATAATTAAATTTCCATTGCAAAAATATATTTATATATATCAAGAATTATTCCTCTCAACTCTCAAAAGGATATTATTATTTAATATTTTATTTATATCAATTATTTTAATTTAATATTTATTAACCTTTTGGAAATCTCCTTAAAAAGTGATTAATGATATTTATATATATAAATATTTAAAATTGACTTGCATAACGATAATTATATTTAATTACTTTTGACCAAGTTACGACTTCGATACACTGTCTTACACCTACTCAAGGTTTGATGATAAAATTGATCCATTGTTAACCACGTCCTCTCCCTAATGATATTTCCCTTTCTCTTGTAGCGTCGAAAATCCTGCATCCACTTACAAGGATTATGGTTAGATCATTCTCAACAGCATAATAATATGCATTTAAATTTAATCTCATGATCTCATTCAACTTCTTGGAAAAATAAAAAGTTTGTTAACATTACAGTTATGATAAAAGAACAACTATTCATTCCCAATGTCATAATCACATGAAAGCAGTTACTTGCAACTATCATTGTATTTGAAATACATAACTGAACACATAGTCTCCATGTAAGGGATGTGACAACAATAGCATAAGGGTAGGTTAATGTTTTATATGTCTAAATGGAAAGAAGTTCTTCCACCTATATGGGCTCCAATTTGCTTGTATAAACATTGAGGTTGAGTAAATGTTACTTGTTCATGAACTCTCACTTACTAGAAAGATGGGAATTAGGTAGTTACAAGTGTTCATAGATTTCAAACTAGTTTTAAATAGGTGAGATCAACATCCAAAGAATGGTCAAATGAGAGCTTACATGCATAGAGTGTGGAACTCGTTGAATGTTTCAAGGTGATCAACTTTCAACTCATTCCTTAAGCATAGACATATGAAACATTAACCTAAAATCAAAGAGGCATACGAAGATCAAATTGTTCAATTATAATCAAACAAGTTGCCAAAAAGATTGATCGTCTTGAAAAGTCTATTCAACTTGAATGATATAAGAAAAAAATGATAGAAAGTTCATGGTTGATAGGGGTGACTATACATGAATAGAAATACCTCTATTAAGAAGATTGAAGGTTGTCAAAGTTTGCACTTAAAAAGACGTTGACCTCTTGGTCTAATTATGTACCAAATATTATGGTGTCATGTCAGGGAATTATGATGACCTTAAAGGTTCCAATCAAGACATGATCTAGCTATAATAGAGCTTTCTACCAATTCCAAGCCAATAAGGTAGAAGAAAAGGTTGATAAATCCTAAAATTGATCCTTTGATGAAATAGGAACTTAGATGATTAAATCAAAGATCATATACCCCATTAAACATTCCTAGGATTCCAATTCGGTCCTTTTTAGAAAGAACAATGGATAGATAAGGATATGTGTAGAATGTAGAGATCTCAACTAAGCTTCACTAAAAGATCATTATTCATTCCCACTAATGGAGGAAATTTTGGAAAAAAAATTGATGTCTTCTTGAGATATAACCAAATTTGGGTAAATGTAGAAGACTAGTACAAGACAAAGTTCACCAAATGGGCATATATCATAGAGAATATATTCCTTTATCAAAGAGATTGGGAATTTTCGACATTAGGTATCAAATAACAAGATAACTCCATTAGTACTACACTCAAGTATTAGGGAATATATCATAGGTACATCAAGGTTGATTGTCTAAGGTTAAGTGTATAGGGTATAGGGATTAGGGTTTAAGATATTGGGATTGAGGGTTGAGGGATTAGGGCTTAAGTATAGGGTTGAGGGTATAGGGTATAGATTTGAGTTGAGGGTTTATGGGTAAAAGCACAAAAGTGTGTCACACTTTTGGCCAAATAAGTGGTTCCGAGCGAACTATTTTCGGTCGGAAGACATTAGGTCGAGTCGCTTTCGGCTGAAACCATGTGGCGCCGACGTGGCAAGCAAATTTTTGGCCAAAGAGGTTTCAACCGAAAGTTACTCAGTCAAATACGGCTGGCCAAAAATATGGGAAAAGTGAGTGTATTTGGTATTTATGGCTTGGAAATATCAAGACATTTTTGGCCAAGTATGTTTCAGACGAAACATGCTCGACTGAAACCCTCTCGGCCGAGAATGTCTAGTTGGCATCCTACATGGTAGCCAACTCATCATTTTTCAGAATTTTTTAAAACATTCAACTTTGGCAGAGTATTTCTCTAGTCAAAATGATCTTTCTGCAAAAAATAAAAATACCCTTTTGTATCTAGCTCGGAGTGGAGAATCCAAATATATAATTTTTATAATATTTTGATTAGTTTTAATATATTTTATTTTTAAAATAATGTAAGTAGGTTTTAAAAATAAAAAAGGGGCTAATTAGAAATTAAAAAAAAGATAATAAAACTTATTAAAAAAATTTAAATCTTATATGAGGCACAAGAGGAGAGAATCTTCTTCAAAAGGGTATATTTTGTTTTTGAAAATGATTTTTAAAAATGAAAATAGTGGGCAATTTTGTAAAAGCACATCCAAATTTTGACATATGGAGCTTTAAAGCGTTATTCTGAGAAAAATATACATCAAAATGTGATATTTTTTCCATGCACTAGATGTTGAAGTTACCTATTTAGGGAAAAAAATTCAAGGAAAAATGAAGTTTTTTTCAATTTGTTTCTTGACGTCTTGTGAATGTCACTTTTTTTTGAAATTTTTAGCATTCTAAAATTTGTCCCTTAAGTCAAATAAAAACATAATGAAAACATTTTAAAAATAAAAATAAAATTACAGGAATAAACTACATCAAAAGTTATACATTTCATTAGTTTACACCATTTTGAAATTCAAAACATAAAGACCACTTTTATGTGGTCGAAGTTTAGAATTTTTTTTGTTGTTGGTTGATTCCTTTATAAAGTGTGACACACCCTTATGGTTGAGCGATAATGTCCAGCCCGTTGAGTGTATAAGATTAAGTGTGTAGGGTATAAAGATTAGGGTTTGGAATATTGGGTATAGGGTTTAGGGTATGGGTTGAGGGAATAAGGCATAGGGTTAACGATTGATAGTGTATGGTTTAGGTTTCAAGTATGGGGTTGAGAGACAATGTTCAAGGTTTAGGGTATAAGGTTGAGGGTATAGGGATGAGGGTTGAGGGTGTAGGGTTTATGGTTTAAGATATATGGTTGAGGGTTGAGTGATTAGGGCTTAAGTCTAAAGTTGAGGGTATAGGGTATAGGATTGAGGGTAGAGGGTGTACGGTTGAGGGATAATGTTCAACTCATTGAGTGTATAAGATTAAGAGTGTAGAGTATAAAGATCAAGGTTTAAGATATTGGGTATAGGGTTTAGGCTATGGGTTGAGGGAATAAGGCATAGGGTTAAGGGTTGAGATTGTATGGTTTGGGGTTTAAGGTATAGGGTTGAGGGTTGAGTATTGAGGGTCAATGTTCAAGGTTTAGGTTATAAGGTTGAGGGTATAGGGTATAGGGATGAGGGTGTAGGGTTTAGGGTTTAAGGTATAGGGTTGAGGATTGAGGGATTAGGGCTTAAGTATAGGGTGAAGGGTTGAGAGTGTATGGTTTAGGGTTTAAGTATAGTGTTGAGGGATAATGTTTAGGGTTTAGGATATAAAGTTGAGGGTATAGGGTATAGGGTATGGGGATGAGGGTTAAGGTTATAGAGTTTAAGGTTTAAGGTATAGCGTTGAGGGATTAGGGCTTAAGTATTGGGTTGAAGCTATAGGGTTGAGGGTTGAGGGTTTATGGTTGAGGGATAATGTTCAAGGTTGAGTGTCTAAAGTTAAGTGTATAGGGTATAGGGATTATGATTTTAGATATTGGATATAAGGTTTAGGGTATGGGTTGAGGGTATAAGGCATAGGGTTAAGGTTGTAGGGTTTAGGGTTTAAGGTATAGGGTTGGGGGTTGAGGGACAATTTTCAAGGTTTAGGGTATAAGGTCGAGGGTATAGGTTATAATGATGAGGGTTGAGGTTGTAGGGTTTAGGGTTTAAGGTATAGGGTTTGTAGTTTGTGGTTAAGTTCTTCCCATAATATTTCTCGGATATATTGAATAATAATAATTTCATTTCTATTCACAGCAGAAATTGAATTGGAAGCACCTAGCACCTACCTAATGGCGTTACCTTGTTCATACTTTGAATTCTATTTCTCTACAGTTCATACTTTCGTATTTGAATTCTTGTCATGAGTGCTTTTGGATTGCTCTGGATTTTGTTTAGTTTGGTTCTCGGTCGTCCATCTTTGTCATCGAGCTATTAAAATTGCCCTCACGCTATCTTTATTGGGTTATGGTTGATGAGGCTCGTATAATATCAGACATATTGATCATCAGGGTACTGCGGAAAATTTGTGTTCTTACTGCAGCTTCATTCTTCTATTAGTGATCTAGCTATGGAAGTTCTGCAGTTTACGTTTTTCACTAATGTTAATCTACCCTTTTCAATTGATAAAATTATCGAATGCAAATTTGGATCTAGGTACGCAGAGAAAAACATTGTTTCTAGTAAATTCAAGCAGAAAGTCTTTGGCTAGCTGTTGAAGCATTTTAGGACTGCTAGTCAGATAAGACTGAAATGTGATTGACAATGCTTAATCTTTTTCTATAGAGGATTGCAAATTTTAGCAAAAAGACATCAACATTTTCAACTTTAATTGAGGAGGTCTGCCGCCATTTTTATGTTTGCGTTAGTCTGATAAATTCAATATCAATGCAGCTTGCAGAGAAGCATGTAAGGAAAGCTCAACTTTTACTTCAAAGCGAAGAATCAGCTGATATCTTTTCAGCCATAAATCTCCTTGTTGATGCTCTCAAACTATTGCCCAAATATGAGAAGGCATTGGAGCTTAAAGCTAGGGCACTCTTATATCTTCGTAGATTCAAAGATATTGCAGACATGTTGAAGGAGAATATCCCTAGCAGGGAAATAGATCCATCTGAAAGCCTTCTACTGTTAAGAGAGAGCGTAGAGCTTCTTCCCAGCTACGATAGAATTGAACAATCAGTGGCAAAAGCTCTCTTTAAGTGTTTTGTCTTACCCAAATTGAAAACACTAAATTGTGTAGGGCTGTCCAAGAGGTCTGAACGAGAAGAATGGAAGCACCTGATTCTTGGACAGGCCTGCTGCCATTTGGGTATGATGGAAGATGCAATGCTTTTGCTTCAAAGTGGTAAAAGAGCTGCTTCTGCAGCCTTTAGACACAAAAGTATAAGCAGAACTGAAGATTGCTTCTCTTCAGAAATCATTACTTCTGAGTCTGACATTGTAACCCAAATGCTTGGAAACATCAAAACGTTGGTAAGAAGAAGAGCAGCTGGCCTGGCTGCACTAGATGCTGGTCTTTACCTGGAAGCAGCAAGGCATTTCTCTAAAATTATTGATGGCAAAAAAGGAACTTCTCAGGGTTTCTTAGCAGAATGCTATGCATATCGTGCAGCTGCTTATCAGTCATCTGGACGAGTGGCAGACGCCATTGCTGATTGCAACAGGACACTTGCATTGGATCCAACTTGTATTGAAGCTATAACTACTCGAGCATCACTTTATGAGTCAATCAGATGTTATACTGAGAGTTTGCAAGACCTAGAGCATCTGAAACTGCTTTATGAGTCCATTCTTCGTCACCAGAAGCTGCCTGGACCTGTTTGGAAGCAGCGGTGCACAAGATACAGAGACGCTGAAGGGAACCTGCAACACTTGAATCTACGGATCAATGATACACTACAGAGACTGTTTAGCCCTTACACAGTTGATTACTACAAGCTTCTCTCTTTGCAAAAGGGTTCTTGCACAAGGGCAGAGGTGGAATGTGCTCATCGTTTGCTCTCCTTGAGACACAGGCCTGATAAGGCTTCTCATTTTGTAGATCGGTGTGAGTTTGTAGATGAACGTGATATTGATGCTGTCAAAGATCAGGCTAGGATATCAGCTGCAATGTTGTGTAGATTGTTGCAAAAGGCATACACATCAGCAATGGCCTCTATCATGGAAGAGGAAGCGGAGAAAAAGATGAAGCTGAGAGAAGCTAATGAGGTAAGAAGGAACAACCATTTGAATGATATGTCCCAGCAGATGCTTCATGTTAACGATAATACACCATGGAATGGGATGAGAAATCCAAATCAAGCCTACTGCTATGTAGAAAGAGAAATTCATTCTGCTATGCTTTCCTCTGATCCCACATTTGTTGAATTTGGCTGTGAGCTCAAGCAATCATCTACAAGAACACTTTCGGCTACAAATTCAACATTTAGGAGTTCTTCTAATGAGATAGTTTGCAGCATACAAGATGGTGTTCATAGGATAAGTATATCAAGTGAAGCTACAGAATTTGGTGCATACAGTTCTGTTAAGGAGGATACAATTCCACAAGAATTTTTAGACAGTGGAGTCTTTCAATCTGTCTCCTGCAGGGACATGGCAGATGTAGGAGACATTCTATCACATACTTTTCGTTCTGATAGCTGGATGAAGGTTCATCGGGGTCACAATATCACACCTCTTCAAGTTACTTGATGTGATTCATTTATGCAATTCATGTACATTTTATTTGATGTGGTTCTTTAGCAAGCAGGGCAATTGAATGAAGACTTCCCATAGAAGCAGAGTGAGGAATCTACTTGGAAGGGTCACTGAGAAATACTGGAAGAAATGCCATAAATAAGATTGATTGAAAGCTTAGTGCCATGGGAAACCATTTTTTGTAGGCATTTTCATTCTAGATATCTGCACATTTTACTATATTAACATGGGAGTTCTGTGCCAGTAGGGACGAGTGAATGCCATCAAGATTCAATGTTCGCTATTTGCTTTCTAACTGTTGAGAATATGGCTCTACACTTTGCAATGTTAATGGGATGGTCTTGGAGAAACTGATCTCAGCAGCAAGTTGGCATAAGCATTCCTTCTTTGCCTGATGATTTCTAGAGCACAAATTGTTGTTGGGATTTTGTAGAACTGGTTTACAGAGATCAATGCATCCCACCGACTTTGCAGATTATCTATGGATTTGAAGTTTTAGTGTCATTCTCAATCATATTTTCAAATCCTGCATCATAACAGGACTGCTCTTAACTCTCTTTCCCTGGTATTATTGTAAGTTGAATCAACAGATTGTGGCAATGGTTTCTTCACCCTTCCATCAATTTGCGCTCAAGGTTCTTCCTTCATTATCTCTCTGCATCTTATCACACTAAAGACTAATGTAAAACAGGCCTGAACTACAAGAGGGAGCAGATGAGAAGCTTTGACGGAAACATTGCATTGGGTCTACATCAGGATACACAATTAATATTATTGAACTCATTTATAGGCTTATCTAGTTTATCAGTGTTGGATGAGTATGTGGTAAAATTGATTATATGTTACCAACTAAAGAGAACACCATGTGGGGCTCCCATTGTAATGCTTGTGACCTGTCTCAGAGCTGTTGAAAATCTTCTTTGGAAGGTTAATCCTTGGGTCTGATCTTGCCCTGCACATGCTAGGGCCGGGGCTAGACTCATGAGAACTTGAGGGGCATGGATTGTTTGTATATGAAATCATTTTTCAATCCAGTATTTTGCTTTTGCACTTTGGCACAAGAATTCTGACTTTATTTATTACTTGAAGATACTTTTGAGTGGCCAAAATGAAGTGTAAACCAAAGTTTACTAACATAAAGAGATCTTTTAGGTGAGTTTGGGAGAAATGAACCACATCTAAATCTTAAGTACAAGAAAAAATGCCCATTAATCATTTGAACATTCTTACATAAAAAGTCTTAGATTTAAGTCCTAACTCGTTCATAAAAATAACATTTTAACAAGCTCTGTATCACCTGATATTACACTGGATTATACAAAAGAGAAATGTTTTGCAGGCATTGAACAAAGATTGATTGTATTCCTATAGCAGTATGTATAGGTGTAATTAGTGATAGGCTAAGCTAACCCTCTTGAAAGGGACTAATTTGTACCTACATGTTCAGGCATTGTAACTCTGAAGCCTTTGTCCATGTATGGATAAGGTCTTTGAAAAGGACAACTTAAAAATCTGTAATTTTTAGGGTTTCATTAATTCCATAGGTGGGTAAGTACGTCCTTAAAATTGTTGTGGGCATTTGCATTTCAGCACTCTTTACTTAAGGGCACTGTACCTATTTACCAAACCACACCTTTACTGTGCACTCATGCGATATTTCCTTTTCCTTACTGTAAGGAAGACCAAGTCAAAAGGTTATTTGTCATTGCCTTCAAGTCCTTTGGGGATACATAGTCTCTGTTAAGTAGCCTTTTGAATTGTATTAAATATTATTTCAGCGAATATACTCTTAATATAAATATTAATTTAAAGATGTGGATGTTTATGTAATTTAGTTGTTTTTAAATAAATAAATAATATCAAATATCAATGTGAATATGACTCATAAAATTAGGTATTTTGAAAAGTAAACTCTTAAATTATTTTTAAATAAATTCAATATTTTTTTAATCTATTATAAACTAAAATGATAATGATTGTGAAGAGGGTTTTAAATATTTTGGTCGGAGGATATGATAAACTATTTAATTTTAATTTAATGTTAAAAGAGAAAATAATAATTAATTATATGTAAAAAACTTAAAGTACAATAATTTTAGTAAATGTTT
>VDFB02025166.1:0-16278 GCA_007258455.2 Sequoia sempervirens
CACAAGTTTTGTGGATGAAGCAAACTCTGAAAGACATTGGTGTGGTATGTGATGAGCCTATCTCTATTTTCTATGACAATGTAAGTGCAATAAATTTTTTGAAGAACCCGGTTATGTATTCAAGAACGAAGCACATATCTAATATCAAATGCCATTTCCTGAGAGAAAAAGTGTTGGAGAATGAAGTCAGATTGGAGTATGTGACTACAAAGGAACAAATTACATACATCTTTACTAAGGCTCTTCTGAAGGATTCTTTTGATCATCTTAGGGAGATTTGCATCTTTGTTAGATTTTAATCTCATTTGCATTGAAATATCAAGGGTTTGTTCTTGAATGAAGTGTTTATCTTTGTCTCTCTCCTTTTAGGTGTAAAACCCTAGAGGTGAAAGAGGTGAAAAAAATCTTTAGTTCAACTTGTTGGAATTTAAATAAAATATCAATTTCTCCTTGAATGTGATGAGTACATGACTTCAATCCATAAAGGAATGCAGATTTGAGTGGTGAGTTGCAAATTATCACTTGTTTATCATTTAGCCTCTACCTAACTAAGGGAAAGCTCACTTTTTACATCATCTTAGTTGTTGTGGAGGTTAAAATACCAAAAAAAGGTTTGACTTAGGAAAACCCCTATATAGTACAACCCTTCCCCCTCTTTCATCTGTGTGGTTTTCTATATCTGAAGCAAATTGGAGGAATATTGAAGAAAAATTTCTCATTATTATACTCAAGCCCCATGAGTTGTCAAATCAAGGAGAGTGAATTTTATCAATAATAAATGAAGTTTTGACAATGATCCTACAAGAGAAGAACTTACAGATCAGGAGCAATATGAATGTAAAGTTAGATCTTGAGTAGAAACTACCTAGTCTAGGGTGCCCAATGCCCTTATCCCACTATTTTAGGCCCAAATTTAAATGCTATGTTCCTCTATGTCTTCCTTCTTCTTTTCTACAATTTGTTTCTTTTTTTCTAGTCTATATTTCTTAGAAATCTCAATAGTTTGTTTCATTTTCATAATTAACCTAGGAATATCATTTCATCATAAAATCTAGTCAATTAACAATCAAATAATCACATACACACTTCAAATTCATAAGGATTAGAACCCTGATCCACCATTCTAGCTCTTCCATTGAGGTTTTTAGCTAAGTGGATATTGAGATCATTTTTAATCCTTCTTTAAATTTTCCTAATTGGAAGAAGTTTGATTTACCTATTTAGATCTATTTTCCAATCAAACATTTTGGTGAGCCTAACTGATTTTACACTTTAAATCTTTTGAAATTTGAAGTGTATCATTTTAAATTTTTATATAATCTTAGGTTGTTTGAATTCATCATTTATGCATACATAATTTTTATAAAAACATTAAAAAAAAAGTCAAAATTTGCATTACATATTTTATTCAAAGGTAAAATAGGATTACTTTTATTCATAAAAAAATAGATCTAGCTCATAATTGCATTGAAAAATGTACATTAGGGCATACTAAAATATAATTTTTTTTTAAAAGTGTTTTATATTTGTCATTTAGGCATGTACATGTAGTTGGGAACTAATTGAAAACTTGCATTATTTTTATTTTAAAAAGATTAAAAAATATCAAATTTCCATATTTTTCAAATTAGGATTAATCAATTACTATACTATGCAATTTATAAAAATTACATTTTGAGTTACATTTATTACTTGAGAAATTCTAAAAAATGCATGTGTTACACATAACAAAATTATAATTTTGTGCATTTTTTTGGAAATATGGTTGTCCTTAGATCCAAACAGTTATAAATTAGAATACTTAGAAAATGTATTTCATTTCCATATTTTAAATTTTAAAAACATAATTCACTAGTCTATGGTGCCCAAAACCCTTGTCTTGGATATTTTTTATTATATTTATGTAACAATAGTCATTGAAGGTCTATTGTCCAGATCTAATTCCATTTTCTATTTTTAATATGTGGTAACAATCATTATCTCAGTGTATATATATTTGTTAATAATATACTTTGATAATTTTTGAGTACTTTGGAAAAATGATGTCTTCCTTGAGATCCTTGTTTGATGTTTCATGATGTATCTTTGGCAATGCTTCTCATACAAGTGATGAAGCCTAGGTTTTTGTGTATCCCAATACATATCTTTCTAGTGAGGATATCTTTGTGCAGTATGAATAGACCATTGATAGTTCCACAAGAAAATACAATACCTTCCCTTAGAGCCAACATTGTCCTTTATCCTCTGGTGGTATTCCTTGTACTCACCCTTGTCAACAATAAAAAATCCCACCATACCTTCACTTTAAATATGTTTTCCTCCTCCCAAAAAGAAATTACTTTGCAATTAATACCTCACCCATTACAAATAAAAGCCCTTAAAGATAAGAATATGCTCAAATTTGGTCACCCATATGATGAAAATAAAGTTAGTGACAAAACCATTAATCTAGAAAGGTGTTATGGTCATGGATTTAAGATTCTTGCTAAACAAGGTTGTGATGTAAGCAATGAATGTGAAATTCACACTCTCTTAGAACAAACACCACAATAATCTACAATAGGGATTGGATATCATGGTCCTCCACTTTTACAGAAGACATATACTCCAACCTCAACTCCACCACCACCTCATTGTCCAGTTGGAAATTGCCTCCTTCCTACTCCACACCCTTTGTCCAACATAGAATGTACATTATGCATATTTTGCAAAGGAAATTAATAACTTTACCACATACTCATGAAAGAAAGGATAATCAAAAAACAATTCAAAACTCATCCTTGTGTGCATATCATAGAACATTTGGTCATTCTATAGATGAATGTTGTGCTTTAAAGAAAAAATTGTAATCGTTAATTTAGTTATATGACATTGATATGAATCCATACAAAATAATATATTAGTTACTATAGTGTTTCTCCTTGCTATGTGGCATTTTTAGTCTCATAGCATGCTCATTTCTATGCACAGGGGCACAAAAGCATTTTTGTGCAACCATATTTCATCAACAAGTAGCAACATATTAATATCCATGTCCTCACACCTAGGGGCAAGGATGGCTAATATTTTAAGATGTGTATTCTTTCTAAAGGATCCTCTCCCCCCTTGTTATCTCCTTTAAATATTAGTGTAGCAAGTACACTAAAATTTTAAGATGGCAGCATATTTCCCCTTCTATTTTGGTTGGATTATAAAAATGGTCCCTTTAGTGGTGATATTTTGTAGGGCATCCCCTAAAGTGAGATCTTGCACATCACATGGTATTTCCTTAATGGTGATATCATACAAGGTATTCCCCAAGGTATGCCTTTCTTAATCTATGTTAGTGTCCCATTAGTGGTGGTATTTTTCTTAATATCCCCTAAAGTGTGATTTTTGATGACATGATATGTCCCCGTAGTGGTAGTATAATGCTTGATACCCCTAAGTGTGACCTCCCATGCATTAAGAAATCTCCTTTAAAGTATAGTGATCCAATTTTTGACATGCACCCTTTGTGGTGGTGTTACTTACAATGCCCCCTGAGGTATGGTTTATTTTATCCCCTGCGATGTAAATTTTTTTACACCCCTTGAGGTGATTTTTTCCCACATGACATTAAAATTTGTGCACCTCTAAGGTGATTTCATTCCTCATGATGTTCAAATTTATGTACTCCCTGAGGTGATTACTCTCCTATGACATTAAATAGTCCCCCATGATGTTAAAATTTTTGTGCTCCTTGATGTGTAATTTGAAAAACATTCCATGAATTTTTCATAACACAACTTGTTGATTCATGAACTTGAGCACCCTCTTTAACGTGGTCACCTATCATAAAATAACTTTATTTCTAGTCAAATGATGTCTTTCATAAGATACCTATCATAACACAACTTGCTAGCCTTGTGGTTCAACCCACCCTATTACACAAACACCTATTATAATGTAGCTTGCTAGCCAATAGATCTATGTAGTTCATGAGTGGTTTAGCATAATGCATCTTGTTAGACCTTATGAGAGTACTATCTTGTCTAATATCATTTTCAAGAAATGATGTTTGGTATTCCAGAAAAATTTAAGATTGAGGTCTATCTTCCTTATAGACTTGAATCCTTTTAGTACTAACCATGTGTTTTTGTTTGTGATTGTTATGTGTCTTATTTTTGTTTTCATTGTGTTTGCATTATTTTTGAATTTTCATTGAACATATTATCTTATGTTGTGTGTATTCATCATCTATACTTCATGTTTTTCATGCTATGTTTCACTTTATGCGTGTGTTCATTTGTCCTTACATTGTCTTTCCATAGGATCTTGAATCTAGGGGCTAGCACATCCCCTATATTTGATGTCAGCCTATCTATTCACTATTTGGATAATTGATCCCTTCTTGGTTTATTCATAATTTAGTGTGAGTCTGAGCATAAGTTCATACTCTCGCTAAAGTGGGGGCTAAATTTAGTGTCAAAAATTATCATCCTTGACATTTCACACTAGGTTTAGCTCCCCCCTATGTTCTTAAACCTAGTTATGCATTTAATTTCCTATTTTATGAAGATCTTTAGAAAATTAAAAGATGGGAATGAAAATAAATACTTAATATTTCCCTCGATGCCTAAAGCCCCAAAAATGATGGGTCTTGACTAGGGCACCCAATTCCCTTGTCCAATGCCTTTTGGCTCAAAATTAAATTTGTCAATGTTAGTATTTTATTATTTAAAATTTGAATTTATTTGTTAGCTATCAGTTTTTTTTTTTGGGAAATTAGAAGAATTGCATATAAATACAAGATTGTAGGTACCCAAGCCTCGATTCCACTTGCACTATCAACAGGGCGAGCCTCATAAATCCCAATGGGTATGAAGTTGAAAATGGATTTGACAAAGAAAGCATCCCCATCTGTGTCTGTCATCCCATCATTGATTGATGATGTCGTCCGTCAGTACCCTGTCTTGTTTGGTATCGTTTTGTCTTATGTCGTTTGTTTTAAGCGTTAATTTTAATATGTTAATTGTTCAATTTTGATGCATTATCATTATTTAGTGATGGTTATTATTATTATTGTTGAAATTAATTTAATTAAGTATCAAACTTAATTAGTAACGTGATAATATGTTTAAGTGGTGGTAGGTTTATGTTTTCTCTAAACGAAATGGATTTCACTAACAGGTGGAAACTCCGGTAAAAAGAAATTGATGGGTGTTGAATAAGAAAATTGTTATTTTGCCTCTTGTTTCCTTTGTTTATCAAGAAATGAAAGAATTCTGCCATAATTTATTTTGGTGATTTGGATTGAAAACGAAGATTATTTTTATTTTATCCCAGACAGTGCTATGGTAAAAAAGAGAGGAAGCTTTTTCAGCTAGGTGAAAAATGGAAGGAATTGATATGCTGGAGAAAAAATTTGGACTGCAAGGAGAGTTTGTTGCGCACTCTGTTTCCATCTCAATTGTAAATTTAGTGTTTGTATTTATACATTTCAAAATTAATGTTGATTTATTTGGCATATTTGGATTGTCGTTCATGCCATCTCTATTTCCATGGATACTATCATTCTTTTGTGGTATTTAGATTACCCATTGTGGCATCTTTGTTCAAGGAAGAGAGTAATTAATATTTCTTTTTCTATTACCATTAAAATTTTCCTCTATTTTATTCTTGATGGGGATATTCTCCATCATTTTACCTTGTTATGTGAGGTGGATGGTGGTGCCTAGCGCCCTCTTCATCCTTCCCCACTCCTCTCCATTTCTTGTTGCGCAGGAGGAAGACTATTGCCTAACAAAATATTCACAAATTGTCTTAAATTCATAACTTCCTTTACTCCATTATTTATTTAGTTATATGCGATTTTTAGTCTTAAACAATGAAGAAAACATTCAAGACCGTTAACAAGAAAAAAATGGTAAGAATGGTATTTCAATTAGTTACACCATGGTATCATCAAATAGTGCATGAATTTTTAACTTTTCAAATTTCAAAATTATTTTTCTTCAATTTTATTGGCTACAAAACTTAAGGGCGGATTTTCAGGAAGCATAAACTTTTTATCGCAATTTTCAAGGCTTTTTTGCCACAAAGACCATAATCAAAAAAATATTTAGCAACTTTTAAGAATTTTTTTGAACTCTTCAAAATTTGTATACTTTATATTTTTCATTCTACTCATTTATTTGACCACCATTCAATAAAGTACAATATTTTTAATGAAGATTTTTAAAAAATTAATTTTAAAATTTTCAAGATAATAATTATTAAAATATTCATAAAATATACAATCTTTTAACATTTTCTTTTAATTGTTCTTTTAATTTTTACTCTAATACTAATATTCATAAGTTCTTTTATTGATAAAATATGAAAATTGAATAAATGGTTGTTTTGAACACTTACTCTTAAATTATTATTTTAATCTCACAATACAAATATCATTAAATTATTAACAAAATATACAATCTAAACTATTATTTTTCAATTACCTATAAAGTTTACAACTTAAACATTTTAAAAAATAATTAGATATAAGCCAAAAGATTCATAGATATTCAAATAAAATTTCATTTAACATTCATGGTTAGTATTGATCAGTGTAGAATTCTGTGTGTTGTCACTTGTAATTAATCTATTTCATTATTTTGAATCTTTTTAGTTTTTGAATATATCATAATTAATAAATTTAAAACTTATCAACTTCAAATATTTTATAATTTTAAAATAAGAATTTAGTTTAATTTTACAATACAAAAAAGTTTGTATGTAAAAATGAAAAAAAAAATCAATATAAAGAATACTTTTAAATTAAAATTTTAGTCTTTGATTGTTGAATTATTTAAAAAGGAACATGTACTTCTATTTAATATTTAATTCATTTATATTACATAATCATTATAATTTAATTAATTATGAATTTAATAATTAAATAATAAATATTCTTTTTTTTTGGAATTAGAGTTTAATGTAATTTTAGAAAATAAAATAATTTGGATGCAAAGAAAAAAATAATAGAAAATTTTGTAATATATATATTCTTAATTTATTCTAAAATTATAATTAACAATTATTGAATTATTTTAAAAAATAAAATTTAGTTTTAATTTAATTTATTTGTAGTACATAATTACTATAATTTAAATGATTATTTTCAAAACTAGATAATAAATACTATATAAATTTTAGAAATTAAAATTTAGTTCAATTTTATAATTAATTCTAAGCTTTACAAATATTGTTGTGATTTGATTAATAATTCTAAGTCTAATAATACTTCATTTCACATACAAATAAAATTATAGGTTAAAATACTTTATTTTGTTTGCAATATTTTTAATTAATGTCAAATTTATAAACTAATAGCAAGAAATAAATAACCTTAACCCCAAGATTTATACTAGAACTCTAATTGAACCCTAAACCTAAACCTAATTCAACCCTAATAATAGGATTTAATTACAGTTAAGGTTAGAGTGAGAATTTAATTATGGTTAGTGTTAGGGTTAGAATTAGGGTTTAACTAGGGTTAGGGTTAGGATTCAATTACGATTATAGTTAGGGTCAAATTTATAAGCTAATATTAAGATATTAACAACTCTAACTCTAACCCTAACCTAACCTTAATCTCCATCCTAGAATGCTAATTAAACCCTAATTGAACTATAACAATAAGGTTCAATAAGAGTTAGGGTTAGGGTTCGAGTAGGTTTATGGTTGGAATTAGGGTTCAGTTACTTGGTCAGGGATAGCATTCAATTAGTGTTATGATTAGGGTCAAGTTCAAGTTATAGTTAGGGTTTACTTAGGCTTATTTTGGTTAATCTTCCAATCGGGGTTTAACTACAATGCTAATTGAACCCTAATTTAACCCCAACAACAAGGTTCAATTAGAGTCAGTGTTTGGGTTCAATTAGCCTTATGGTTGGAATTAGGATTCAATTAGGGTTAGGGTTAGCATTCAATTAGTGTTATGATTAGGATCAAGTTCAAGTTACAATTAGGGTTCAATTAGGCTTATTTTAGTTAAGTTTACAATTAAGGTTTAATTAGAGTTAGGTTTATGGTTCAATTAGGGTTAGGGTTAGGGTTAGGGTTCATTTAGATTAAGGTTCAAATGGGGTTCAATTATGATTTAATTAGGGTTATGATTACTATTTAATTAGGGTTAGGGTTAATGCTAAGTTAGGATTAAAATTATTAATCTAGAATAAAACTTGAAGCTAAGGTTAGGGCTATGGTAAGTATTAGGGTTAGGCTTAAATTAGGGTTCAATAAAGGGTAGGGTACAATAAGGGTATAATAATATTGGTTACTTTTTAGGTCATCACCATGCTAGATGCCAATTTGGTTTAAAAGAACCATTGTCAAAGCCCACAAGACATTTATTTCTATATACCTTAAATATATTGTTCAAATTTTTTATCATTGTGTTCAACCTCATGAGAATGCTTCAGAGTAAAGGACGCCTTGCAAATCCACCTACACCTAGAGAACCATTCAATCTCTCAGAATTTGACTATTATTTTGGAATGATTATCAAATTGGATATGTCTAAAGCCTTTGATAAGTTGACTTGGCAACTTCTATACTACACATACCTCTTGTCAACTTCAACTAGGGAGTACTAATTGCATAATGAATTGTCATCTTTTCAATTTGATTAATCCTCCCATAGGGTCTTCTTCACCAAGTAGGGATTAGTTAAAGAGACCCATTATAATGTTTTTCCATCAAAATGGCAAAAACTTTCTCGGGAACTTCGTTCTCTGCAACTCTTGTTATAAAGGATGAATAATTATAAAGTTCCATCATACCCACCGTAATGTTATTAATAGGCTCGAGTGAATTTATTTTAAAGGATTAAAAAAAAACATATATTCCAAAATTAAATTATAGGAAATAAAGTTTTGTTATGATATTTTGTATATATATATATATTACCTACCTCTCCATACCGTATATTTATTTAAATTATGAATTTCAATTCAAAATAAAATTTGGTTATAAGAATGTATGAATAGTAATTTTATATCTTGATTTTTTTTAACCTTAAAAATGTTTAATGGGTAGTTACCATTGAATAAATGCTGGTAAATACATTTATATATATTACCTACCTCTCCATACCTTATATTTATTTAAAAGATTTTTCTTATAAGAATGTATAAAAAGTAATGTTCTAAGAAGTTTTACCTTAAAAATGTTTAATGGGAAGTTACCATTGAATAAATGTTGGTAAATACATTTATATGTATTACCTAAGAAATTTGCTTATAAGAATGTATAAATAGTAATGTTATAAGAAAAAATTTTACATTAAAAATGTTTAATGGGTAGTTGCCATTGAATAAATGTCGTAAATACATTTATATGTATTACCTACCTCTCCATATCGTATATTTATTTCAAAGAAAATTTGGTTATAAGAATGTATAAATAGTAATGTTAGAAGAAATTCTTTTACCTTGAAAATGTTTAATGGGTAGTTACCATTGAATAAATGTTGGTAACCATAATTATTAATTCTGATAAATTTTATTAGAAAGGTAAATATTTCAGTTAGTTAATGAAATGAGTCAAAAATGTATAAGAGATTATTGATTATTAATTTTAGTTAAGTTTAATTATTTGGTGCTCTTATAATTTACTATTTTGTCGTGAAAATTAATTACTCAAGAATATTAGGAACGCATTTATTTCAATTTTTTTATGATCTTTTTTATGAGCGAAATGTTAAAACGTAAATAAGTGTTGCGTTATTGGACAAGTACATTTAAAATTTGATTTATTTTCAGATACATTAAAATCAAATTTATTTTCTAATATATTTAAATTAGATTTATTCTCAAGTGTATTGAAATTAGGTTTAATTACAAGTTTATTTAAAGTTAAATTTAAGTAAAAATTCTTTTAATACTAGATCTGTGATTTGTACATAAATCGGTTATGATAGATTTTAATTAAATTTATTTAGTTTGTAATAATCAAAGGTATATATTACATTTTAATTAAATCTATTGTTTCGAAGTAACAAATGTATAGGCTAGGAAATTTTAATCTGATGGTATGCCTACTGTAGGTTTTCATAAGTTCTTTATTTAATTAAATAATCTCAATATAGTCATAAGATATGCGATTCTTGAATATATAATAATGTAAAATTACTAGGAGTGATTTGATTTATTTGAGTGTTATAAGTAAAGAAGTAAAAATTGAAGTTAGATTATTATCAAATGGTTGATCCTTTCCTGTTCTTATCAAGTTAGTTTATTTATCAAATTGACAAGGAATGTTTAAACAAGTGGAGTATGCAAAATGCTTTTAAGTTTCGTTGCATGGAATGGTGTTGGGAGGTTAAAGTTTTATTTCTTGCATTCTCCTGATTGGTTGTATTCTCCATTGAATTATTTTGTGTTTTGACACAACCATGATGTGAGTTTCTTTGGGAACCCAAGTATTTGCGTACCCTTTAGTTGGGAGTATATGAATATTGGTGTTATATTATCCCTTGTCTTTCCCTTTGTATGCCTTTGGAAGCTGTCACCTTGTAAGTATTCAATGAGATTGTTGTATGTTATGTTTTTGGTTGACCTTGTGGTTTGGTCTTGTGATGATTCTATTTATCTATCTTGGTTGTGGGTCTTTCTTGTCATCTCCTAGCATGGGGGGTGGGCCTTAGGGTCTATGTGGTTAGGTGGAATGTTCTATGCACCCCATTGGGTTCCCAGGTTATGTTCGTGATGCAGAAGTGGATGCAAAGTTTCCAGAGCTTCACGTTGTTGAAGACTATCCATCACTTTGTACCTTATTCTCCATTAATGTATCATTCTTGTACTCGATGTACTCTTCCCATTGATAAAGGGAAGCATAATGTTATGTACGGTTGCTTCCATGTTGAGTTGTATCTGTGGAAATATGCTCCACCATTGCAATATTTAACTATAAGTTGAAATGTAATACATGAATATATTTTCCCCTCTTTTGATCATTAATGGTTGTATATCATCATTATGTAATCTTGGTTTTTATTCTCTTTCGTTTGATAAAAGTTTATGTTTTGTAATGACCATTCCGTGTACCCCATAGGACATAGATAAATTTTGTAAATGCATAATTGCTTTTCATGTAATGTATGAACACATTCATCATATGCAATGTTTTTCTTTCACAAAAAAAATGTATGGTGTTTTTTTGTCCTTTGGGGTTCACACAGCGGGGCGTTACATCTTTGGTATCATAGCCTAGGTTCATACACTGGGCACTTTGGTTTCATATGAGCCCATTATGTTGTCCTAGTGAATTTGTTAAGTGATCACAATGATCTTGACATTGACATTTAGCATCATGTGATCTATGGAAAAGAGTAGAGTGAAAGAAGAATTGATAAAGGGTTGTGGAAAGGATGTAATGATATGAATCACATCGTTGATGGAAATAAGTGTACTTATGGAATTGTGTATGTATTTGTATTTTCCCCCTATAAATGTGAGAAACCAGTAACTGTGCATTGGTTGAGTGTTGTGAATACCCCGTACTTGCTTTGTGGGCCCATGGGATGGTGATACGGTGTACCCATCCATACGAAGTATGTTGTATTTGGTGTGGGATTAACCATTCCATTATGTGTGTTTGAATGTTTGTTACCTGATTGAGATCCAACCCGCGTGTGGTTGAAAATCTATATATATATATATATATATATATATATATATATATATATATATATATATATATATATATATATATATATATATATATATATATATATATATATATATATATATATAAGAGTAGCAAAAAGGTAGTTTCATAGATTCTTTTCTTTTGGTTCTCTAGCCCCTCAATCTGTGAAGGGGTAGTAGCAGCCACAATGTTTCTTGGGCGGAGTGTGTAGCGTATGCACATTGCAATGCAGAGTGGTCTTAGCTCAACTGATCCCAAGAAAACATACTCACTACTTCTCCTTATGATGGATCAGGTTACTTGATCCATATGTGCTAGCCTAAATCCCATAGTTTTGAGTACAACAACATTGGTTCGTTAGTTTATGCCTAGCCATCCATAGGGATGTTGAGTTGGCATTAGCGAGTTAACCTCGTCAGTATGAGAGGTGAAGCTCGAGTAGCCTCATATTAATAAACTCATATATGTATTGTATACACCGTATCTGCACATGTTTTGATATGATGCAATGGATATGATGCCACACCCCACTAATGTTCTGACATAGTGTTGGTGATGATGACGTGTTGCTGATGGTAGTGACCTAGGCTCTATGACACGATGCCACATGCATAGACACGTGAAGGTGCACTATGAGATTGTGTTATGATAGCCTACTTGTGGGATGAGTGTAATGGGGCCTCACACACTTGTAGAGGGATACTCATGTTTGCTTTCAATAGTGTTTGGGTCAGTTAGCATATGGGTATGTCGCCATGTATACCTCTGGTTATAGTGAGTACCTGCATGTGCCTTCTCCATGAGGTATCGCTATGCAAGGTGTGTTCTACATGTGCCTACTTCCATGGAGCCACATACACATTGCCATGCAACATACAAACAGTGTGTTCCTTCTTCGATTGGCATATGACCATGTCATGTGATGACGCGAGGCAAGGTGTAGCTGAGGAGTACATTCTGAGACATGGGTATGGTATGCTCACTTTGCACCACATGAGGGCTACTGTTATAGCCTAACGATATTTCCTCCTTCCTCGTTGGGTGGCTAGTATCTAATCACACAATATTGTATAGTGCAATTTCAAAGATTGAGGACTTCCTATATTGTTATTGATTATTTTTGATTGACTATGAAGACTAATATTTTATTTATGTTTGATTGTAATGGTCTAGCCACACTTTGTGATATTATTTACTCATAGCCCTCATGGTTACATTTGATTTAGTGTTGAAATTGTGCGTATTTCTTTCTTTATTGCTGAAATTGAGTCTTATTTGATGTTTATTTTGTGACTTTGGTGGCTAAACTAGTTTATCCTTATTGTTTTTGAGGTCAGACATGTGTCATATTGTGATTCCTCTCCAAGGACATATGAGGCTGACTTGGTGAGTGTATACAAGGAAGTAGACGTAGGAAACCTTGAGGATGGGGGCATGTGAGGCTGATATACAACTAGGACCCACTACCCACCTATGTGTGATGACTATCTCTTGGAGGCTAACCACCTTATACAGCAAGAGATAAGTCATTGTGGTTTTGCTTGGATGGTCTCACCATGTTTCTGTGGCCTAACACCATCAAGCCACTGAATGTGAGGTATGGATTATGTGAGATGGATATTGGCTCTTGGCTCATGGATTATGTATCATGGATTAGTATGCTACTTTTCAGCATCTAGATGGACCCTTGTGTAGCCTTGTGATGTGATTCCCGGTGGTGTCAATTTGTGTGTATGTGAAGAATGTATGTTAATCATGGATATAGTATTTAGATTCTTGAAATTTTGTTCCTTTCCCTTCTGTAGTTCTCATCTAATATATGAGACTTGTTATGTGATGGTGTTGTGTAGGATGATGCCTAGAGGTCATGATCTTGATAGGGGTAATGGTAGAGGTCAAGGAAGTGATCATAAGGTTGGTCGTCAGAGCACTCATTTTTTGAATTCCCATGAGGGTGATCATGAGGAACACCTGGGTCCTCAATTACGTCCCTTGCATGAGGAAATTCTTAGCTAGCTTGGCCCAAGACAGGAGAGAAATCAACAAATGGTTAGGGAAAGAGAAAGGTTCCCTAGGAGAAGAGGTGCTTCAGCTATAGTAGCACTTATGATGGACCTCTTAAGGGAGCATTCTCCTACCTTCCATAGTTATAGTTGTGGTTTGGAGGATTAGGCTTGGATGATTGGTGTCTGGATTGGTGGTCATCTTTCATCTAGGAGAATTTAGAGTTGGTTGTGAGCTCGACTTTATCATCATGACCAGTCAACTCGAAGCACTCAGACTACAGCCAGTAGGGATTGACTTCAAAAAATTAGTGCACCTCCTCAAGGTAGTGGAAATGGTAGAAATGCAGGATGTTTCTCTTGTAGCCAACAACGCCAAATAGCTAGATAATGTTCTTAGAGGAGCACACCTAAATTCAGTTAGAGACTAACATTCACAGAGCCATTAGGGGATGATACAAGAAGGTTCCATAGAGCAATTGAAGTAGTTGATGACCGCTAGGTGGAGCATCAGGGCACAAATGTGGAGACTACAAGTAGTGTATAGGTAGCTGGGTATGTGCAGGATCATGATGGGCCAAAAAGTGGTGATATGATGGGTATGTGGCTGACAATTTTAACCCAAAATTGATGGGAAATGAAAAGGGTTTTAAAGGAGATTCTCATCTTTCCACCAATATAAATTATGCTTCACTTTGAATTTAATAAATAGTTATTATTTGTTTTTCTATTCAAATTATGACTAAAGAATCTGATTGATAGGTGATTGTAGAAAAACATCTATAGCTTTCAAATGGTATCACATTTTTTGACTCCAAAGCATGCATCACATTCTATGCTTCGTATACTATAGGATTAAAAAAATAAAAAATTGAATTTCATGAAGTTTTGACCAAGTTAAAGGTGGTGGAACATATGAGTTTTATATTTTTAAAAGTTGTAATAAAAATTCATAATTAATTATTTACTTGGAAAAATTACAAAAATATGCATCACATCAAGACATGAGTCCTCTACTTATATATCTAAAATTCTTATAATTTTTTTTTTATCATTTTATTGTAGTTAGGGTGGTGGGAAAGACACCTACTTGTATTTTTCACGAAATTTAATTACTCTTGCATTGAAATTTCAAATTTTCACCAAATAGATTTTTTTTAAAAAAAACCTTGTAGTTTAGAAACTAAATTCAATTTTCTACAAATTCTATTATTACATATATTTGAAATAATATAGATAACTTATTCAAATTTATACATCAAGTTTCCTAACTCTGGTTTTCCTAGAATTTTTCACCATAAGGACTTGTTTTCCATGATAATCCACTGCACATACCGTGACTTGAGATCTCATGGGAATTCTACCATATAGGACACTGATGTAGTGATTCTTGTGTTGCTTTTACTACAATGATACTCATTATGATATATTATGTACCTTGAGACCTTATTGGTGCTTGTTTTACCATTTTGGATTGGTTTGGATGACAATTTTTTTGACTCTGATGATTATGACATTATTGATTGATGGTTATGTTATGATGGATCAACAGTCATGTTGGGAAGATGCTTCCCGCATTCGAGAGACTTTTCCCTTTTTGTTTTCTAGCTTCTAGGAGTAAGCCTAGTTCTAGGGGGGATGTAGTGCCTCTCATGTTACTGTACTCCTAGGATACTTTTTGTGTGTGATTGATGTTGTTCAGATACTACTTATGTTTTATGCATACTCTAGACTTTGTTGGTGACCATTTCATCATGATGTTTGGTTGGTTGACAGTTCTGCTTATTGGACTTGGTTGTCTATGTCACTGTTACTTTTGATATGTGGACATATGTGTTTGATGTTATGCTTATGTAGTTGTTTACTTATCATTTAATGATGATGTTGTTTAGAATATGCTTGTTGATTGAGGTTTGGGTGAGAGGGACAGTGTTGCATCACTCATCCATGAGCGCCTTGCAACACTGCAATTCTCTCTCACAGTGTGTATGGCATTGGATATATATGTTGTTTCTACAATTGGTTTTATGTAGGATTGTAGGTACCCAAGCCTTGATTCCACCTGCACTGTCAGGACAGGGTGAGCCTCATAAATCCAAATGGGTATGAAGTTGAAAATTGATTTGACAAGAAAGAATCCTCATCTGCATCCGCCATCCCATCATTGTTTTACGATGCCATCCATCAGTACCTTGTCTTTTTTAGTATCATTTTGTTTTATGCCATTCATTTTGAGCGTTAATTTAAATATGTTAATTGTTCGATTCTGATGTGTTATCATTATTTAGTGATGGTTATTATTAATGTTGAAATTAATTTAATTAAGCATTAAACTTAATTACTAAGGTGAAATTACCAAGGATTTAATTAAATATTAAATTAGTTTGAAAATTTTAAATTATGTTTGTAAAATTAAAAGAATATTATTTTAATTGTCGATATTTAATTTTCTTATGTATAAATAGAATAATATTTTAATTGCAGCTGTGTAAATTTCCAATTAGCTATTATAAAATATTGTTTATTTAATTAAATAATATTGTTTATTTAATTAAATAATATTGTTTATTTAATTAAATAATATTATTTATTTAATTATTGTGAAGGATTTATTCAAAAA
>VDFB02025167.1:0-15200 GCA_007258455.2 Sequoia sempervirens
AGTTATAAGATGTCAAAGTTGTTTAAGAGTATATATGTAAATATAATAAAAAATGTCAAAGTCGTCTAAGAGTTTCCAACTCTTTCAAATACACCATGATAATTAAGATCCTTGAACAACACATTCAAAATATTACATAAAGCAATGAGCAAAGATGCCTAACAACTGGTACATGATAAACATGTTCAACTATGTCATTTTTTGCAAATATTTTAGTGGCCATCATGTGAAAATTCTCTCTTTCTCTTTCAGATGAACAACTCCATCTATTTTGTCTTCATAAACAAGGGGTATGTTACTTGTGACCTTTAAAATGTTTACATTTGCATCTCATGTTCCTTTCAAGTTGAGTCCATGTACAATAGATAGGGAGTGAATCCGCTCAATGCCCATAACATCACCGTCAAACAGATCCAACACCCTAACTTTATCCCCTTCTATGAGTTTATCAATACATTTCTGCAAAAAGAATTAAAAAAAAAACATTATATTACATAGGTAATGATTACCCTTTTTTGCATAATAAAACAACCATTACTTACTTAAATAGTACTTGCATGTGTGTGTTAACATAATTGTGAAAGGAAAATGGAAAAATTTTGAGCATTTCAAATAGAGAAACCACTGCATAAAATTAAATGCACCCAATCATCATAATTCTCATACTACATAAAATACATTTGTAGTTTATGAATATAGCATTTCATAGTGGAAGGCTTATAAAATGTTCAATACCTACCCTGGATAATATGGTGATTGAAACAAAAATGCATTCCCTGGCTCTGCCACACAAAATCCAAGGATTTTAATGGCTGTAGAAGCCCCGATAGTAAAAACTATTTGAGATGGATTAAACGATGCTTTCAAGACATCCTCCATTAAGCTAGCCATAGCATGTTCATAAAACAAAGTCAATCAAGTCAAGAAATATACTTCACCCACAACAGTCTTTGTACATAGGTACTGGCACTATAGTCTTATAACCCCCTTGCCCCTACCCCACCATTATCTTAATGCTTGACCTATCTAATAGAACCCCCCATAATATTTTTTTACCTCACCAATATGATGGTGTAATATAATTTCATAACATTTCTCACAAACTGGCTATGGTAGCATATTAGCATCATAAGCACAAACCATGATTGAAATCCAATATCCATGTAACAAATTGCACAAAATGACAAATAACAATATGAACTTAGTTTCAACAACCAGCTTAGATTAATCTTTAATTAAAGAACAATTAGTTGACAACTTGACATGACATATCCTATAATTCATCTAATAATGTTTTTGGTACAACTTACAACATTTGTAAAGAATTTGATCCAACATGTGAGATATAAATGCAAAAACTAAATAATATTACAAGTTCCAATTGAAAAAATTATTGCCAGAAGTAAAATGCAATGCATGCAAATAATTGCTTCCTAAAAACAGAAAAAATAAAAATGAAACAAATCGGATCATATAGATTTAAACAATTTTATATTGGGAACAACTTTAGAGAATTCAAACATAAATATGATAAAATAGAAACATCAATGGAAAAGAGCAGCACCCATTTGGAAGAGATATAGGAAACTAAGCATTCTAAGCAATCTCTCACATGGTGAATTACTACTAACGTAATGAAAATTTTGGATTTAACTGTGATAATTTTTACATCAACATTTCAGATCGTACTCCATGATCCATCATCTGGATGAATAAGAGATAGAGAAGAGAATGAAAAAATAGTAGCAGACCCAAGTAGATAAATAGTTGGGAGGGGAGGGGTAGGAAGGTGATGAAAAACAAGCTTATAGTTTTAACCTGTTTGAATAAGAATATAATAAAAGAAATTTTAGTATCTTTATGTTTAGGGAAAAAGGACTTTGGAAACTTCATGTTGTTAATTGAATTACTACTAGTTGTGGAGTTTGTTGACTAGAAGAAAATAAGGAGTGATTGAACAAATGGGTTGTCAAAGAAGAGTTACAGTACAAGAATTTATCTGGGAAACATGTTAGATACGTATTTTTTAAGAACCAAAATCTTACTGAAGACTCTATTTTATGAGATCCAGGCTAGTTCATAGGGTGAAAATGATGTCTCTTGGGTTATACTTCATTTTACAAGAGTAGGAAAGGAAAACACATGGTAAAAGAAATTTAATTGAATACCAAGTTTACCTGCCTTTTGTTGGATGCAATAGAATGTAGGAAACCAAAACAAATAAACTTTCAAATGATGCAGAACCAATACAATTAGACTAATTTTTGCACATAACCACAAGCCATCAACAGTCCTTGCACAAGTATCCATGTTGAGAATGATATTTAAGTGGCATGACGCCATTAATATAATCAATAGAGGAAATTAAATTTGTCTTTTATTGTTTTTGTTTTCTCTATAATGATAATTGCTTCATCTATAGATTCATTGACATAAAAATAGATGATGCACCCTATAAAGGTAGGAAAGCAATGTATATATTTTTTTTATAGTAGAAAGAAGTATCTTTCATTACCCTTTGACCTATTACATAGATGAGGCTGATAAGGAGATGAATTATGATGATATGTTTGCTTAAGCCTAGCATTGAGCTTTTAAGTGGCATGCATAAGATTTACTATTCATTCCATAATACATAATAGATGTGTTCTTAAAAATAGGATGCCATGTGCTCCCTGGATGCTACTTAATCTATTTTATGTGCTTTTCATTTGATGGATAGAGATGTTCTTCTTGCAAGTTCATTAAAAGAGAAACACAACCTAGGGCATGTGTTGTTTCTTGCGGCATGAAAAGCATTGCCATTCAGATCCTCTATTTCTTGAACCCTTGTTAAGTTTATGGTTCAAGTATCACATTTCCTAAAATAGCTAGAAATAGCAAAATCTGGGGAGATTACTTCAGTTGTTTTAGGACATGTCGAAACCCATCTAACTAATTAAGCTCGAGTTAAGTAGACTTGACCTACAAGCTTAGCTAGGAGAAGCAAGACAATGCCATATGTGGAGCTCAACATGAAAGATTGGGGCATGTGTCACCCATTTGCACAATCACATTATTGGAAGCTCGAGTCTTGAAGCAAGACATTTTTGCCGCAAGAACTACAGGTGAGTAAGATCTTGCCACATGTCAATCAAGGAAAGGACTTTCAGAATCAGAACTAGTGGATCCCACTATCCCAAGTCTGTTCAATTGGTTGTTCACAGTTAGGAATTGATGCCCAAAGGTCTAAGGAAAATAAGCACCAGATATTGATCCTTGATGGAGTGAGCAGGCATGATTAAGCCAATGCCATTGAGGTGGGCCTGGGTAAAAATGTTAAGTCCTTATTTTGGGATTTTGGGATTCAGCCTACATGAATCCATGAATCTACCATAGATTTAAAATAGACATAGATGAGATCCCCACATGCATCTTACTTTTGAGTTATGATCAAATGATCGCCTTTAGCCGAAAGTGATGTTTGATTTATCTCTGATTGAACACAGGAATCAATTTGAAGTTGACAAACAGTCAAGATGATCCTTTATCAAACCTCAAGTTTCACATTATATTGTTTGATTGTAAGGTAGCTAAAGGGATACTAGTTACTACATATGTTTCTATCATTCAAATTGAATACTTCTTAGTTGTGGTATGTAAGTAAAGCTTTTGATTCTTGTGCCTTCAGGTTTGAATTTGTGAATATGAATTTGTCAAGATATTTCAAAAACAAATTAGTAGTATGTTACAATAGTTGCACTTATGTATAAGCATACAAGTATATAATCTCTTGTAGAGGCCCCCCAACCCCATTTACCATTACATTGTCATTTCTATCTAATTTATGGTTTCCTGTTATTGACAATTCAGGTTAGTCCATTACTAAGTGACCACTAGACACTTGTATTCTATTTACTCTCCTATATAATAAAATAAATGCTATAAATAATGAACAAAATTAGTAATGCATACCAGATAAAAGAGTAAAAGTATATCTTTATTCGCACATGAATTTATTACAGAAGAAGACATGAGATGGTCAGCCAAGAATCAAAGTCAAACCAACTAGATCATACTACTTTCCTTGATGATACAAAATCTATTTAAAGCACCTGACAGTTGCCAAGAGGAACACAACCATCAACTAACTCTTATAAACACCTGAATCTGACAAACAATTAATGCATAGTCAGATAAACCATATTATCAAAACATAACAATAGGCATTGTGCACTAACTACATTTTCTATTACCCCAAGTGTCATGTACCCCAATGAATGAAAAATGGTAACACATAAATCAAACTTTCCTTACCCTTGTGAACCATTTAGGAAAGATGAGGCTAGAGACTCAAACAACCATTTTTCAAATCATATTTTCTCATTCCCCTATTCTACGTAGTTTTTTTAATGCACAAGAAAAGCTCTATAGTGACCCCATGCTTCTCCATGATATCTTGCATTGGGAAAATGGGTGAGAAGTCAATAGGAATTTGTAACGATTGAGATAAGAATGTCAAAGGGTAGGAAGGTCTCAGAAAATGGAGATTACATAGTCAAATTCTAGATGTTGAAGGTTCAAAGAAAGCATATTCCAATTCTTTTGTCTCATAAGGAATATTCACAAGATTCCAACCCACAGGAAGTGGTTTCTCATGCATGGCTAGAAGGTGAATCCCACAACCCTTATAATCTTTATATTAGTATCAACCTGATTTTGAGGATCTACACTATGAAGTGAAGATGTTGAAAGAGTTACGATGTTTGTGAATATAAAGATGTGTTAAGTCTAGTCATGACCATAGTAAAGTAGAGATGTTTCAATTGACGTGAACAAGTGGAAACTTATTTCAAGAGGCCAAAGTCTTCTTTTGATTGCAGAAAGCAAGAAGATTCTCACAATTATCTATTTGTAGGTTATTACTAATATAATTATCCTCCAAAAGAGAATTCCAAAAAAAAATGTTTTCTAGATTTCATCATTCAATTGCTAAGATATTGACTTGAAAACTTTAGGGTATCATAAATTTTTTTGAGGATTGAGAAAAATCTGTTGCATATTTCCCAAATTTGTCTTCACATTGTTTATTCAATCTCAATAGCTTTCCAAAAGTGTTTGCTAAAGATAATTTGATTTTGAATGAAATATTTATGAGGAAATAAGGTTTCTTGAAGGTTTCTTTATCCTCTCATTACCACATCCCAAACTCAAGTATTTTCTCTTTTTTTTCTATACTTTTTGAATGTAAAAAAACTGTATCTGAATATGTAATCCCTTCTCAAAGTATTATTGGGTCCTACAAGTGCCAAGATTTGGGTATTTTTGGTTTTTCCAAAGGCTCCAAAAAAAGTTGGTAGGAATAAAGGAAAACTGGATTGTATATTTCATTTTCTTTTGGTTAAACTAGTATGTGTGGTCTAGGGAATTTTCACCCTGGATTAAAAATTTTCATCCCTTAGTCGTGTTATTTTCCAACTAGATTAAGCTTGCAAAAAATGGAGAACTCAAAGCATTACTGTGGCTAGTGGGATTTTATCACAGGAAATACCTATTAACAGGACAAGTGAGATAGTTTGGTGGATAAATAGGGAAGAGAAGCTCTTCAGCATATCAAAACTTTTTCTTTGATTTGTTGTTCCATATTGAGAATTTTGAATCACTTAAGGGTGTGGGAGACTCTTGAGAAGCTAACAATGTCAAAGCCTTTTGAAAAGGTCAGTATATTTTGGAAATAAATTGCCAACAAGGATGAGTATATTTACAACTTACAACTCCTTAATCATCCCTTGTGAAGGAAATTATGGTTTAAAGACTATTGAAGATAAAAATTTCTAGACTTGTTACTAAGGAAATTGTTAGATCGAAGGCTACTCAAGATAAAAAAAATTCCAAACATGCTACTAATCTTTGTAAAAAATATGAATAGGTGTGTTAAAAAATGGAATCTTAACATTTGCAGTTTATAAAACCCCACTGACTTTGATCCAAACTGCATTTAGGGACAATTTTGAAAAACAAAATAACCAAAAAACTATTAGTCCACCTTGTTAGGGGCTCTGTTTCATCACCGTTGCTAAAAATATGAAGTTGCAATATGTATTAGTGAGCCTAGAATTTGTTCTAGGTTTTTTGTGACAATTTGTCTTAGGTATTTTACAAGCAAATAGGAACCCCAAAAAAGTTGGGAATTGTGAGATAGAAATATCACAATAGGTACCTTCAAATGCAATCATTACATGGCTTCTCAGATCCCCGGGTAAATTGTTTCATTTCCTAATTTTATACTTCTCATTTCTTTCAAGAAATAACTATAAAGGATCATCCAAATGTTAAAATCAACATTGTGGATTCACATCTCTTCTCAAAGTAACCTTCTTGCAAATAACTCTCATTTTCTTCTAGATTCATCCTTCCTATACTTCAATTCAATGTTTTCATTTCTCATTAACTTTCTACAATTTAGTAAAGTTGTCAACTGTATTTCCAATTACATCGAGATTAAATTTGTTCTACAAAAGCTTTAGAATGAAAATACACAAAGAAAAGCTTGAGCAATTACAGGACAAAATAATGGAAATATCTACTTCTATATCAAAGAATGACTTCATTAGTTCTGGCCCTTTACATAAAAATATTGTAGGAGGATCTAGTTCCTCCAATGATAAAATTTCTTCCACATCTTTATAAGCAACTTTCCAAGATGATCATGCTCTGTTTGTCACAAAAGAGAAGTCTTTTTTGGGGTGATTTTGAGAAGCACATGAAAGGTATTGGATCCAAATTTCTTCAGCAAATGAGTTATGCAAGTGGTGAACTTGATAAAATCAAATATGGATAGGGTGTTGTAACTCCTATCAAGCCCAAGCTAAGACTATAGCAAGTAGGCAATAGATGTTTTGAATCTACATCAATAGATGTTGGTCATTGTGATTATTCTACCATTGATAAAACTAAAATAGATCATGTACCATCAGTTGATTCTCCTCATCAAAGGAATGATATCTTGAACCACCAATAGATTCTTTATCTTATTGTCAATAATAGAAATATACTCATCCAAATCTTAGCCATATTGACACCAAAATTTTGGAAAGAGGTGCATTCTCACTCTCAATCCAAGTATCACAATTCTTGCCATTAGGTTTATCATTTGGCTATGAAGAAGCATAGATGCCAAAGTCATGTAATGGCACCAAAAGTCAGGACCAATAATGGATGGACTGATGATTGGTCATAGCAATAGTTGAGATCCTTTTAAGGACATCATATTGTTAAGTCTTCTCGATTTTACAACCATGTTGGTCTCTTCTTGGCAGCATTGATGGAATAATGGTTGGTGATTCATTTTTTTTTAATGCATGAACACAAAAGAGGACACATGTATTGAGGGGGGAGACTATTTTGTCACACATGACTTGTTAAGCCATCATCATTCTTGGGAACTATTAATATTTTCCCATAATTATTGGTTCAATTTCATCATTAGTAGTTGCTTTTGGTGGAAAAATTGTTTGTAGGTTTCATTATAGCAGAAGCCACCATTGGTGGTGGGAAGACCATCCTTGAATTATGCCTTATTATGAAGGGTATGCATCTTTATTTGATGATGTTAGCATTGTACCAATTAATCTAGCCAACAATTTACCCTTATTAATAGGAATTAAATGCTATATTAGTCTAGACAAAGGAAATAGATGAGTTTACACTCAGAAAAGTCAGGATATACATGGTAAATAGGAAAATGATCATTATATCATTAAACATCCCAAGGTGTAAGTTCCATCTTTCATTGCTTCTCCTAACCCATTATTTCTTCCAGTAGTTAAAACACAAAGTTGATCATCTCCTTTCTAAGTGAACTACTTGGTTCATAACAGGGGAAGCATGTTAGCACAAATATATTGAACATTACCCAGGGATATGACCCACCTACTATTATTAGACATATACATATAGGCATTTCACTCAAATCTGTCATCATCATCATAAGTCAAAGTATGTGCTAGTGAAACTCCAGTGGGAGTATTTTTATTTGGACTAAGCACTTGAACATGGGAATTTGGTTATTGGAATTTATGGTTCTGTTCTATTCTTTAGAGCCATTCTTTGCATCTGATCCATGTGGCAGCTCATAGATTGTATGTACTTCCATAATCTAAGATTCACACATTTCAGAAGCAGCAAGTAACATTTCCCTTGCTCCCTCATAGAGAAGACCCTTACAGCTTGAAGGGTAGTGCTCCTCGTGGCCCCTACAACACTGCAGGACAGATTGAGGATTTAGAAGTCTTGCTATATCTCAAGATCATTTTTCTAAAGCACTCAAAGCATGCTTATCATATAAATGGAGGCCCAACAACTATACATCTAATTGTGATTTTGAATGCTGAGTCATTGTGGAGAACCAATGTTTTTGCATCCTTCTTTCTAATTTTAAATCCAAACAAGTGGATGCAAGAACATTGGGAGTGGTGCTTGTCAGAAAATCTCAGAACTGGATTTGATGGTTCTGAGCATACTGTGTCTCAAAGTAAACATTATTATTTTCATACCCAAGTTAATTGTTTTGAATATTTAAAAGTCTTGAAATAGCTCAAGTTTTTTTCCAAAATCACTCAAAGCATACTCAGTATATAAATGAAGGCTGAACAAATATACATCTAATTGTGATTCTGAATGTCAAGTTATTGTGGAGAACCAATGTTTTGACATCCTTCTCTCATTCAAAATCCAAACATGTGGATGCAAGAACATTGGGAATGGCACCTATCAGCAAATCTCAGAACTGGATTTGATGGTCCCAAACTAGTTGACCATGCTTTTAAACCTTATAAACAAGTACATTACTGTTTCCAAGAAAAAATGTAATATTTAAACCCAAGGATAACTCTTTTTATCTTCGATAGTCTTGCTATATCTAAAGATTTTTTTTTTTGAAAAGCACTGGAGAATTTGTCGCAATCTGAACTTGAAACTCGTAATAATCACATTACATAAAGAGGAAAAAAGGAAGAAAATATCAAAGATTATTTGATATCAGTATCTCACCTTGCAATTTCTTACTTGATGAGGGCATCCTGCTGGAATAAATACTGCCTCACCAAGATGTTGCTCAAATTTCCATGGCTCCACTTTTGTAAGGAAAACAAATTGACCACATAGAAAGAATAGTTAGTTGCAAAAATATGTGCTCCATCATGCCTAGTCAAAAAACAACACCACACAAAGCCTCAAATGCTACTTAGAAACTCCTCCTTCAACTTCTTTTTATGATCTTCATTCAAGAAGAGTGTCTGATCATGAATGGGATGTACAACCTGAAGCACAAATATATTCTTGTAAAAAATTCAAAATCCAACATACTGTACATGACATTTTTGCAATAACATAATTTTATTAAGAAATAATTTTAACATGAGAAATAACTCTTACAGAATTTACTGGGGCACCATTGAGATGCCTAAACTCTCTCCAATGTTTCCGCAAATAGGCTTGTAGCTTCGGCACATCCTCCCTGCGGAAGATGTCCCACAAAGCCCCACCATATGCAACCTCTGAGTTGTTCTCTTTACTGGTCAATACTTCGTTTTTCTTTTCGCACACAGTATGAGCTTCTGTTGCTATGCTTTCCTCAGATCTGTTTTTTCCCAGGCAAGAAATCTTGTTTTCAGCCATATTTGAATCCTGTCCCTCCAAGTTCTCAACTAAATCTCCAGTCACATTGACCTCACTTTCATCAGAATTCAATTCAACTGGGGAGGAAGAGCAAGCTGTTCTGTCCTCATGGGGAGATGAGCAAGGTCTTTTTTCATCAGCAACCTTGGATCCAATAAGTTCACCTGTTTTTGGGTCTGAATTCACTGGTTTATCCTGACCTTTTCCATCAATTCCATTTCTGCTCGAGTCTGAGTATCCATGTAGTTCCTTTAAATCCTGTGCCTTGAACTTCTTCCGCATTTTTTCTATCTTATCTTGTTGCCAACGTGGGAATTTCACATTGCCTGTGTGTGTTAGTACATTTACCTGAAACATTAATTGGAAAAAAGAAATAAATTTACAACATATTAAATAGCAATAATGGGACTGATACAACAATGTAGATAGATCATTAGAAAGTACTAAGATAAGATCAAACTTGGTAAAGACCTATTGTGCAATGTGAGCAATATGTGCCATAATAAACAATAGATACAAAAGCAGTGGCATCTCTGACAAATACTACAGAATTTTGCTACAAATAACAGCAATAAAAGAAAACATTGCAATCATGAAGCGTTTAGATCATAAGATATTCAGTTCTTAGCCCCTATTCCTAGACAGTATACCATATTACCAATTGCAGATCTGCATATAGTATCAACCTTCTATTTAGAAAGAGTTCAAAGTAGGCTTTGGAATCATCATTAGCCTGTCTAGTCTAAGATTATCAGAAATGAGAAAGCATAATCATGTTCCACAAACAAGGTTCTGAACCCCTTCCCCAGATAGGCCAAAGAAAAAAACATTAAGTCAAAAGTAAGAATGTATATACATGCGAGAACAAACAATAATACATAAATAAAAAGGAATTGCAACAGCCTCTAGCAATTTGCTTAAATATCAAGGACTTATTAAATTATAGGAAGATCTGGCACAGTTCAGCAATTTCAAGCATTTTAAAGTCATGTAGCCTACCGCATCAGACATATCACAGTGCAACTTAGTTACTGAATCGCCTCTGCCAAGTTCATCACGGGTCCCATATGCAATGTATGTTTTTGGACCTAAGTCAGGCTTCAAGCAAGTGTCAGGAAGTTTGGTAGCAATATTTAACAAGCCCCATTTAGGATGGGTATACTCATGAATTGGCAATGCACTAATGAACTCAGCTCCGTGTCGAGGTAACCGCTCTTCAAATAAATTTGATGGTGGCCAATCTTTTAGCTTCAACATCTCAGGCCAGCCATTTTTATGCATACGGCCCTCCAAGTATCCTTTAAAAAATTGATGAATGTTGATCTCGACCTGCAATACAAAACACAAAATTAAACTTTACAGGCCATTATTGTAATTACAAAGAACACAAAGGTCAACACAACTGTGAATAATATGTATATTTGAAAGTTCTTATAATCTTCCATCTCCACTGCATATAGAACCTTCAAAATAGTAGAAAGCCAAATTCTTAATTGCATATTCCTTGCAATAAATAAATAACTTGGGAATGACCTTATGCCCAAAGAGTAGAAGATATCAACACTTACCAAAATCAAAATTGCTGAGGTGCATCAAAAACTAAATCTTTAAAATAAAACTTTAAAAGTATATTTATGACATTAATTATTAAACAATTAAAAGATATAATAGGTTATTACATTTATTAATAATTTATTAATTTAACAATGAAATACTGTAAGAGATTTGACTCAAACTGTGGCATCATCGCTTCAGTCAGAACCTTCTTTTCCCAAACTGTTCCAGGGACATCACTAGACTCTGAATTGCCATCAGCAAGGATCCAGACACTTGTACTCCTGACACTGATCTCAAAAAGTACACTGATATCTATCACCCAACTTCTCTTAGCTACAAGAGCCGTTTTTTCTACAAGGAGTAATCCTTTCACAGAACTGTTATTAATTATGTTTGGTATATATTCTGACAAATAAAATTCACCTGATACTGATTTACCCATTTTATTAGGTAATTTACTTCCTGCCTGTAGAAGCTTTATTTTCCATTATTGGATTGTATTTTAGCACTCCCAATTAGTTATTGTAGCTTCCTCCCATTTCATCTACTTTCATTGGTCATAGATGCTATAATTAAAAAAATTCTTTGTATAACCAAATATCTCCTATTTACTCAGTAATCAAAAGCCAACATCAACAATTGTTCCTTATTTCTCAAATAAAACAGCTTGATTTAAACATAATAAATAAAAAAGGAATGTCTTAAGTAGAGCCCGCAGTCTCGAAAAACCTTGAAATTTTTTTGCAAATCAAACTTTGACCTAAAGAAAAATAATTTATAACCCTAAAGCAAAACAAAAGTCTAAAGGCATCGACAAATTAGACTTTGCAAATAAGATAATTAACAATTCCAAGAGAAAGTCTTAATCATTACTTCATCATTCCTTTCAACATGTTATGAACACTACTTATATTTTGACAAAGTTAACAATATTTTCTCCTTCCAGAGATGCAAAAATTGAAGCAAACGTCAAATTCAACACAATAACAAATAAGAAAAAGATAAAAAATACCCTTATATAGATAACCTCCTCAACCCTCCAAGTCACCTATACATCTTGCTTATAAGATACAAACTTATTGATAACCTAAGACAAAGCTTTCATACAGAATAAATAAACATACAATCATAGTCACCAACAACCAAAATTTTGGTTTTAATCTCTGTTTCAATGCCAAAGACAAGAAAATTTAGTCATCAAGTGGCTCTTCATCAGATCCAAGCTGTTGAAGTAAAGGATAATGTCGTTTTGAATGTGATAAAAGATGGCCAATTTAGGTTTGTATTCTCATTTGTTTTCAAATGTTCAATATAGTGCTAAAATTGTACTAAATTTGTCTTACAAAATACTGATAATTATACTGGAGTTAAAGTCGAAGGTTCTGAACACTGTTGAGACAGGATTACTGAAAATGCAAGAGGTAGACATCAAGTAGCAATGGTAGTTTCTTTAAACTAAATAATGATAGATGTCATGACAACTCCCATGCTTTTGAAGGATGATGCAATATTAGCTTTATGTGTTTTTGTCCTTAGTTTAGTTTTTAAAAAGGTGTTACCTCTTTTATAAGAGGTTGGCTAACTTTAAATAGCCCAGGTCATTGATTTTTTTTTTGTACTTTGCAAGCTAGCTTGACATTTGGATGGAATGATAATTGCTTTTTTATAGCACATATTTGAGGACATATTTACACATACCAATACCAATATTAAAAAAAAAACTAAAATTTAACTAGAGTGCTATTCTGAGTGTAGGTATGTGATCTTTGTGCCCTTATGTATTGATGGAAACTAGGTGTTCTTTAATAGTGTAGTCAACATATAGTGAGAATTTAAAAAAAAACTAAGTTATGCAAACAAGAATGGCTAATGTTTGGTTTCATTCCAGAATATTGTGGTGAATGTAACAATGTCAAAGGTCATGCTTTAATATGTTTGCTAGAAAATAGGTTTCCTTTGGTTAATGTAGTAAAGTTTTGGTGAAAATTTTCCATAATTTTGGTTCTCATATCGAGAATGGTTGATGTTCAATTCTGGTTTTCCTATTTCCTTTCTTGTTTGTTGAAAAAAACAAGAGATTTCTACTTTTGTAATTGTCCAACATCATTAATGACCAAGAGTAGCAGCCAAGAGGGACATTGTTTAGAAATTGACAATGCTTAAGGGTAAGGTCCCATGGAGGAGGGATTCCTACAAAATTTCAGTGGGTGTTGTTGAGATTTTTTAGGAATATTTTAAAGGTGGTGGTCCCATGAATTCAATTTTGCAATTCAACTTAAAGTTTGAGCTCCAAAATTTAAGGAACGAACTGGAGTACTTTGATAAAAATTCTCTCATTTTTATTTTCTTTAGGAATTTAAAATTTTAAGTGTTAGACAGAGGGGTAGAAAAAATTCCTAAGATGTAGGGGAAATTTTAGCCCCACCTTAATTTCACCCGCTGAAATTTACAGTCCTGAAGTGTAAGGGATGCTATTTTTTAGAAAAAGATTCCAATTAACCCTGTAGCATTAATTTTTTTGCTTCATGGGACCGCTTGATCCATGAAAATAGAAGCCCAAGCCCCCCATGGGACCATACAGTAAGTATATCAAAATAATACATAGTACATGCCCTGACATACAAATTTAGGTAATTATCTGATCACTCAATAGAAAAAATCCTTTTGACATTACAAATGGTATTTGATATCACTAAGGAATTAAAATCAGTCAAGTGAAAAACATTACAAGAAAGAGCAAGAAAACCAATTTTAAGCTTCAAGATTTTATTATCTTTGTTTTCTAATATTCATATTTTTAAACACTTTATGGTCTACTATTTCTACTGATTTTTATTTTTTTACTGTCTACAAATTTTCACCAGCTAAAGAAATAATTTCTAGCAAAAGAAAGCATCTGCCAAACAATGCAACTAAAGTATTTACAATATATCGATCCAAACATGGAGCTTTGCATGAGAACTTTGTCACTAAATTCAATCATAATGTGATGGTGATAGTGTTGCTTTGATTGTTTCTTGAGCTACAAAGTGCAACATACTCTTAATGCTATCCCCATTATGACTCAAACAAAAAATGTGGTCACAGCCCAAGAGCTCATGATTGTTTGGCAAAGATCCTCTAGAAGAGACTTGTTGGATTATAATGATTGCAAGATTTATAATACATGTTTGTTGCAAGGAAGCTCTCAAATTCTTGCTTTCTGGAAGAATTTAGTAGTTCTAAATCATCTCATTCAGTCAATCAATAATGGATGAGTATGGAACAAATGATTGAAATCACAAACTTTCAGTTAACTTTTTGTGGGCAATTGTAAGTTACCAAAATATGTGAAAATTCTCTAGCTAATGACTTTTTCATTCTAATTTAAATCCCGGAGAACCTACAGACAACCTTTTCACCTAAAAAACAAGTTTTAAGGATAATATAGATATCAAATACAAGGAAAGAAGGGGTAGATACAAACAATAAAGAGTTTTCTAGCTATTCTCTAAAGGTAAATATAAAGTACCCTTGGCCAAAGAGTTTTACAAATTTAGTTCTTAAAGCTTCTGAAAGCTCAAAAATTTCCAAGTTTGAGTTGGTGGTCTTGGCCACATGTAAGATGATCATATAACTGTCACCTGGTACATGCATGACCTATTTAATAACTACAATTTTAGGATAACCATGACAAAAACAGCTGGGTGCTTCATAAGTAGGACAAAAGACACTATTTGAAAGAAAGAAACATCTCATTAAAATTCAAATAACAAAGTTACAAGCTTAATTAAAAATCATTACCTCATTCCAATCAAAGAAATCAAGAGCTTTGACTATTTTTATCTCTTCTTTGAATTTTCCTTTGGTCGTCTCCCGAACAACCCACCACATAACCATGGGTTCCCAACTCAAACCTGATGTATCTTCAAGAACATTCTGAAATATTACCGGTTCCCCTTTGAGCCAGTGCTTCTGAAAATGCTTAAAATTTCCATCATATGTAT
>VDFB02025168.1:0-27605 GCA_007258455.2 Sequoia sempervirens
ATGATTTATTAGTATGTGTTTATTTATGCATAATATTATTTACATATTTTCTCTATAAACTTTTATTGTAATTTTCAACATTTGTCTTTAAAATATATTCCCACACCTATAAATTATTAAGTTCACCACACGATTTCACAAGAATTTCAAAGATTGGGGCTAGGGTGGGAAATTGAGCTCTAGGAGAAGGGAATTAGTAATTGAGTGGAATGGTGACTATTGTGACAGAGAGATTGTTTTCATTTATGGAGATTTATAATTCTTGAATCTTTGTTTACGGTGCTTTTTTACTTGTATATGTTTTATCCTCAACAATTTCCTGCCGGAGCATATCATATAGTATTCATTAAGTCAATACATGGCATTGCGTAGAAAACTAGAAATGGCTTATCAAGCATGAAGGTTGAGGAAATTGACACAACTGGCCATTTCTCTTAACATTTGTAAAGTTAAGCAGTGGGCATAATATTTGGGGTATGTTTACTACATTAAAATGTGTTTTTTAGTTGTTTGGGATATGCATTAAAAAAATTAGAACTTTAGATGATATATTTTGTTTGTTATTTAGGACATCAAAATCTTTAAATTATTATATATGAAATTTAATAATGCACACTTTCTTCATTGATATTAAGCTGAGTCTAAGGGGTTGAGTTTAATTAGTTAAAGCATTGAATTTTTGGTGTGGAGACCCATGTTCGAATTTGAAAAGGGACATTTAAGATGGAATTTTAAGTTGTGACTCTTGGTCTTCCATTGTTGGCTTCAAATGTGGAAGTGATTTCTAAATAAGTGGATTTCTAAGTTGCGACTCCTAGTTGCTCAAAAGAAGCTAATATTGGTTTCATGGTTGTGCTCACAATAAACTTGTGTTAATCTCATGTTGATGTTTGAATGATAATTTTTTTGTAAAAGATACTAAGGTGTGGGTGTTCTATTATATATAGAAATTTCTTATAAAGTTGTTTATTTAAAGTATAGATTCATCATTCTTTGTTTCTATTTTTTTTAAATAATAGAAGTATGAAATATAAGTTTTAAAAATTTATTTCAAGGTATTTTTTATATAAAATTATTAAAGAGAAAAGTGGAATATTTTGGTGTATTCTAATTTTAAAAATTAATTGAAGTTTGAATTTCTTTGGTGGTGAATTTTTTCAATAAGAATGTTTTGTATATATTTGACATGCAAATTGATTACATATTTATGTTTACTTATTAACTATTTCATTAATTTTCACTAATTTATCACCTTTTTAATCAAAGTGAAAACATGTATATATTTATTGCACTATTCATCCTATATTCAACACTCATTTGCTGTTCTGGGAGGAGGTGTGTAGATTGAAATCTCAAGGTGGTTTAGGGCTGCGTAAATTGAAAGATTTTAATTCACCTCTGATGGCTAAACAGTTATGGAACCTGCTAGTAATAGACAAATAATGGGTGGCCATTTTTGCTTCTAAGTATTTGAGGGGTGTGGATAAGTTCTGTGACTTGTTCAAGGAGAACTTTGTTCCTTCGTAGGGGTTGGTCTTATGGAACTTTATGATCTAGGTTTGCTCAATTGTGGCTATTGGATTGAGGTGGAGTTTGGGAAACAGTATACAGATCCTCTTTTGGGATGACTGGTGGATTGGGCATGGGCCTTTGAAGGATGAATTCTAGGCGACTCCTTTCAAGGATTTCTGTGTCAGAGAATGGGGTGTCTTGGTTTCTGATTATATTAGCTAGGGCAGATGGATTGGTCTTGATGTGGTTAATAGGGATTTGAAGCTACTTGCTAATTTTTTGTCTTTGATTCATATCCCTATGGAAGCTCAGGAGGATTCTATTATTTGGTGGTTTACATCCAATGGTAAGTTCTCGGTGTCCTCTGTTTTTTCTTTTATGACTCGATGGGTAGGTCCTCTACCTTTTTGGGGTTGTGTTTGGAATGGGAAGCTACTGCCTAAAATTGATATCTTCTTTTGGCTTCTTTGTCAAGACAAGATTCTTACCTTGAATAATTTGGTGAAGAGAGGTATGGCTTTGCCGAATAGATGTTTCTTATGTAAGGAAAATGCAGAGGATTGTCTTCATTTTCTGACTGGTTATAGTTATATTGGGGATGTTTGGTCTCATATTTTTAATCTGTGGGAGACAGCGTGGGTGTTTCTTGCATCCTTTACTAAATTATGTTCTCAATGGGTGTCTCCTTATCTTAATCTGACCCTTTCTTTGTTGTGGTCTCTTATTTTTTTGCATGTTGCTTGGGGTGTTTGGAAGGAATGAAATAACAAGGTTTTCTGTCAGTAGGAACTCTCACCCTCTAGGCTGGCTTTTAAAATCTATGATGCCATCAAGAAAAAATTCATGTTTGAATTCTTGAGGATTCCTTCCTTTAATTTGAAAGTGTTGGTGTCTCCCTATGATCTGCTTGTGGGTAACAGATGTAACATTTCTTGGGATCTTTCTAATCTGGTAAAAATGTTGAAAGAACCCAGGGAGAGGGTTCGGTGGAAGGCTCCAGCAATTGGATGGTTTAAAGTTAACTTTGATGGAGCGTCTAAGGGAAATTCGGGGCCTGCTAGTTGTGGGGAAGTGTTACGTGATGAGAATGGTAGGTTTGTCTCTGCAATGGTGCTCCCTTTGGGAAACCACACAAACCATTTTGTGGAGGTAGCAATAGCCTATCATGGCATTGTCTTGGGTAAAAAATCAAGGAGTTTTTGAACTTTGGTTGGAGGGGGACTCTCTTAATGTTATAAATTGCCTCTTGAAAAAATGCCCTCCGTTATGGTCTATTGTTCATTTTATTAATGATTCTATCACTATCTTATATTCTTTTGAGGAATTTAAAGTCACATGTTTTCTATGAAGCTAATAGGCTAGCTTATGGTGTTGCCAATGTGGGAGTGGTGGAAAGAGTTGATTTGGGTTTGTTTGAATCTCTTCCTCTTAATCTCAAATGTATATCTAATTATGACTAGATGGCTTGTTTTTAAGATTTATGTGTTTGGGGAAAGGTTCTTCATAATGTTTCATAGTTGGGATATGCTCGATGAACCTTTGGCCTATATGATTCATTATTATTTCCTTGGTTTCTATATTATGAAGGCTTGGTAGTGTAGGCAGGGAAGTACCTTGAATGAGAAGCCCACACATATTGTGGGTGTAATTTGTGTTGTTTTGTGGAGAGTTTGGTTTTTCTCACATTTTCTTAACTCTCTGGTGTCGTTGTGTTCTACAAATTTTCAAGTAGCCATGGGTGGAGACTACTGTAGAATTGAGCCAAGTTCTTGCAAGGAATTTCAAAAAAATCCTGTTGTTTGGGAGCATTTGGAGCTGGGTGGGGTTACGTAGTTCATGCAAAGAATTCAAGATTTGGACCTTAATGCTACAAAATTCTTTGTGAAAGGTTGGAATGGGAGGACGTTGCGTTATAAGGGTGTGGAGTTTAAAATTGATGAGGATTTTCTAGTGGAGGCCACTAGTTTGGCGGTCTCTAGGAGGAAATTTTTCAAGGATAGGGGAGCTGCTAAGAAGGCCTTTATGATTTTTTTCAAACTCAATGAGAAGAAGAAGCTCTGAAAAATTGGGAGTGGAGGCTACGCTCATAAGTCTTTGAAGCCATTATGGAGGGACCTCGTGTTGGCCATAATGCACTATTTTAAGCTTGAAGGTAGATTCTTTGTTGTTTACAACTACCATTTCATGCTTTTGAATTATTTTAGGCATAAGGAATTGGTCTCCTTTCCTTTCTACCTATTAATTTCAATGGAAAAGAGTATATAAGATCACAGAAAAAACCCTAAGAAGGTGGTGTTGCATAAGTGTCTTATGAACCTCTTTTTTCTCACATTAAGCTTAAGTTAATTGCGGTCTCTCCTAAAATTCTTGATAAGAAGGTTGTGAAAAACTTTGGTTATGATACTGGAGACTTTTCCACGAAATGGGTTGGGAGTTCTGAGGATGAAGAATTGAAGTTTGAGGAAATGTTTGTGGATGACGATGGCTCTGAGGAAGGGGAAGATGACTCGGAAGAGTGGAGCAAGGGCTATGAAATGCATGTGGAGTTGAGGGATGCCATGGTGAAGTCTATGAAAAAGACTTCAAAAGGGAAATCAAAAGGCTCCAAGAAAGAAATACCTTTAGATAAGAGGAGGATGGAGGTGGCTCCTAGTTCTAGTGAGAAACCCTCACTATCTCCTGGCGAAGGTGGTGTGAAGGATAGCCTTTTTGGGAAAGGTGGTGTTAATCGTTATGTTAATGTTGATGTTGAGAATGTCTCTGTTGGGGATCCTTTTCTTGGGAAGGGGGAAATTTCCTTTGTGTCTGGTCTCAAGGTGCTTGAAGGTGAGGGTTTGTGTTTGAAAGTTCCTACTAGTGTTGTCAATTCTTTTACTGATGAGTTGTTGAAATGGCTTGGGCCTATGGAGGTGCAGGGGATGGAGTCAGTCAAGCATTCTTAGGGGTTTTCTTCAGTTGAAAGGGTTGTTAAAATGGAACGGTTGGAAGTGTTAGTAGATTTAGCTAACTTGCCTAATAAGGAGAGGATTAAGGTGTACGTGGTTGAGGTCGAGGACTCCCCTATTGAAGAGGATGAGGAGCATAAATTGGATTGGTCTGATGCTCTTGGTAACATTGAGCCGAATGATCAACCTCCTATTGATTGCAATGATGTGAATATGAATATGTTTAGCAAGATGGCCAAGGATGGGACACAAAATTTGGTGTGTCTAGTAAAGTGGTTGTTTTCTAAGGTTAAGGAGCTCAATATTTAGATGAAAAATTGGCAGGAGGTTTGTGTGCTATGCTCCATGGTAATTAGAAGGAATGGGCTATTAAAGGAAAAATTAAAACTATGAACGTCATGATGGATAAGCTGATTAATGATGCAAATCATCTGGGGGTTTCTCATGAGGAGAGGATTTCTTTTTTGGAAATGATGGTCAATAAAAGTTTAGAGGATCGTGTTTCTAGACTTGAGGAGAAAACTGGTAAGATGTCAGATGATTTAAAAAGAGTGGTTAATATCAACAATAACTCTCTAAAGACTTCAACTAGGGGATCTCTATTTTAAATGAGAAATCCCTTAATTGGATGGGTAAACCTCTTGACTTGGGTGAGTTAGAGAAAGTGATTGATGAGATCAACTACTCAAACTAGGTGGAGAAAGCTGAGGAGTCTGCTCTAGTGATGGAGAAAGATGTGCAGGTTGGGCCGTGTCTTAGGACAAGGAGCAAGACTAAAAAGAGAGTTGTTGTGTTTGTGGATGAGCTTAAAGATGTTATGGATATGTAGGAGGAGGTCATTAAGGAGAATATGGTCTCAATGAATGTCTTGGATAAAATGTTGTAGCTGATGCTTTCCTTTTTGTTGGATCAGTAGGGTTGCTGATGTTTTTGCTATTGTTCTACTGATGAGTTCCTTATGTTTTATCTTTTGTTAGCTTTTTTGGTTTTTTGGGCCATTGGTTTTTATTGTTTAGTTTCTCTTTCAAATTTTCATTTTTTTAAAGGGTTTCAGTGCCCCCTCAAAACCTATTTTTCCTTATCAAAAACACTCATTTCACATCTAGTTATTTGTGGTTTAATCTCAAAGGAAAGGAGAAGGGTATGAAAATATCAAGGGATGTTAGTGTTTTAATGAAATTGGATGACTAAATGGATAGCTAAAATAAATTCTTTATAAAATTAAAATCGATGGTCAAGCAAGAACATGATGGTTACTAATGATTTTTTCCCTCCAAATAGCTCAAATTGACACTTTTGTAAGCAATAAATGAAAATAAACATGTAAACTAATTGTGGATCTTGATTAAAGATGAGTAAAAGAATGAAAACACAAAACTTAGTAAAACTTGAGCTTTAGAAAGAAAACATGTGCAAACAAACTAAAGAAAATTGATCACTTCTAAGTGAAATCACCACATTCCATAATTATCAACTTGTTAGGGTGAATGATACATCAATGCTATCATGAAAAACTCTATAAATTCATTTAGACAGGAGAAAAGTTACTTGAGAAGCTACAATACCACTATGAAATTTCATGTGAACTCATTTGACAAATGGGACTTCGAGTGTTGATATTTAATTCCCTAGTACCTTTTATTCTTATCTAGGTTTTTTAGTTATTTTTATTCCCTTAATCCATTGATTGTACTAGTGCATGTGTGTGCACCCTATAGCTAAGATAATACCTAATTAAGTCATTTAAAACTTCATAAGTTTAATTACCATATGTTTTGGTTTATTCAAATCAAGGTATTGATATTTTTGAATGATACTTATATATAAGAAGTAATGAGTAGTAGTTGATCATCATATTGTGAATTATATTCTTATCAAATATTTTTTAGAGGTTTGTCATTTCGAGATGACCCATTATTATCAAGTATTTGTAGCATATTTCCTATTATATTATTCGTTCGTGCAATTTATTTCATTAAAATCTTCATTAGGCTTGTCATGTTAATCCATGCCACTTTGGTTGCTTATAATACCCCCGAGAATGAGTTGGTAGAAAATGGATTTGAAGGTTTTAGAGGTTTGAAGTAATGAGTAGTAGTTGATCATCATATTGTGAATTATATTCTTATCAAATATTTTTTAGAGGTTTGTCATTTTGAGATGACCCATTATTATCAAGTATTTGTAGCATATTTCCTATTATATTATTCGTTCGTGCAATTTATTTCATTAAAATCTTCATTAGACTTGTCATGTTAATCCATGCCACTTTGGTTGCTTATAATACCCCTGAGAATGAGTTGGTAGAAAATGGATTTGCTAAGTGGACCATTCGATATCATGAGAGATGGGTTCTTGTTGAACCACTACTCATGAAACATGGGTCAATGAGTTTGACTCGAAACTACACGGTTGAATCCTGATAGCAATATCATAATTTGACACGCTGTGGAAAAATACCTCCTACTTATCAATTGATGAGCTAAAGGGGCTCTATTATGAATGGTTCATAAGGCACAACACTTGCTGAAGGTTTTGCAAATGGGGCTTAACCTTGGAGAAAACTCCTGGTTAAGCTTGAGCTGGAGCAGTACTGGGATGGGTGACCTCCCGGGACGGACCAGTGCTTCACCTCTGTGAGCATCACCTAGATGCAATGAGTGCTAAGTGGACCATTCGATATCATGAGAGATGGGTTCTTGTTGAACCACTACTCATGAAACATGGGTCAATGAGTTTGACTCGAAACTACACGGTTGAATCCTGATAGCAATATCATAATTTGACACGCTGTGGAAAAATATCTCCTACTTATCAGAAAATGGATTGTCAAGATTCACTTACTTTAATTCCTTGATGCTTGAATCTAAGTAACAACTCACATTGTTAAAGAAATGCCTTTGAGAAATGTATTGAATTGCAAGGTTCATATTCTTCTTATTAGATCTTTAAATAGAATTATTAAACGATAATGATACAAGATCAATAATAGGTAACAATTATGCGACACCTAAGATGATGTCAAAGTAGACAATGTATAATAAATTCTCTTTTAAGCTCTTTGATTTATATGATTTCAACATTCTAATAAATATCCTTAAATATAACTATATAACACAATCAAAGACATTAGATTTCCACAGTTCATATCAATAAGAGTTTGTTGCTTCTGGATTAAATTGTGTTAGTTTTTGAATTTAAAAAAAAACTAACACACAATTTAATCCAAAACAACAAACTCTCATATAACACAAATCAATACAAATATATGTTGAATTGATTCACAATGATTAATATAAAAAAACAAAAGATTTTCTCCAACACCAAAAATAATTTGAATCAAACCAATATCCACAAATCTAATCTGAAACCATAAATAAAAATTCAAGTCTGAAACGATAAATTAAAATATAAAACCCAAAATGTTATATTATGAAACAAATTGACACGATCTAACAACCAAAATGTGATTCGTATGATATTACAAATCAAATTGAAACCAAAAAACAAAACAATCATTTTATTGCATTACAAACAACACGTACTTTTCACCCTTCCACATCGTAAGACGTTTAATGGACGTAAAATACCAATGTGAAGACGCCTGTTGTCTTGGTGATTATAATGTTTTAAATTTTGTGTCGAACGTACATAGAGATAGATGAATGTGCATAGAGATTAATGCTTGGCTCCTCGGAAGTTCGGCATAAACACATAGTTATGAAGATTCTTGCATGGAAATTAACACCAACTATATGTTGCTTCGCCAAACGCGCAAGATCCAATAAAATAAAAAATTAAAAAAAAAATGTCTGTCTCCACCTGTAGAGTTTATTTGTCTTCCATCTCTTAGCATCTTGTCACTGCTATACCAAGTTTCCCACTGCCAATTAGCACGACAAGACAACAATGGTGGTGGAATTTCCAGAGCGATCGAAAAAATATCACCCCACATGGCGTGTTGAGCAATGCTGGCACTCGACCGAAGGGACACGCACTTCGATAATCCAAAGCGACTGCACTACTAAATTTCTGACTTTGTTTGTAACGATAGTCCCATGCATCGAATTCGGCATAGCCATTTGTCTCAAACGTGTATTCCCATCCCTATAAATTATTAAGTTTCCAGTAAGATTTCATAAGGTTTTCCAAGCTTGGGGGTGGCAAGGAAAATTGAGGTTTAGGAGAAGGGCATTAGTAATTCATAGGAATGGCGATTCCTATGATGGGGGGTTCGTTTTCACTTGTGGAGGTTGCACTGCAGTGGAATATGGAAGATGAGTATTCCAGCAGAAAACCATATCACCGTTATTGTAAATGTGGACTTCATTCTCTGGAAACCAAGACCCATCATTATTATAACTGTCCAAGCTTGATGAAGTGTAGCGTGGGCTTTCCCTTGCGAAAAGTTTGGAGTGGATCCAATTTGAGTATTAATAATTCCAGTTCAGAATCTCCTTCCTCGCCCACTTCTGCAACAAAATTATGCCACCCACCAAAGCCAAAGATAGTGAAGTCGTATTCCTCTTTGCATGTTGGCGAATAGAAAAGTGTAGTACTCTGCATTTCACTGTATAACATATGGCGGATAGATTTTTTTTGCTATTCTTCATGCCAATGTATAACAAATGAATATTAAGATTTATGCATCTTAAATCTTTGTTTACATTACTTTCTTCCATGCACAATGTTTATATACTGAAGATTTCCCGGTGAGGCATATAAAGCAAATGCATGGCATTCTATAGTAAATTAGAAATGGCTAATCAAAGATGCATGTTGGGCAAATAGATATAACAGGCCATCCCTCATTAATTTTTGTAAAGTTTAAACAATGGACTTGCTGTTTGTGGTCTAATTGTTATTTTCTACATTAACAAATACTGTTTGTTTTAGAACATCCATAAATTATATTTTGGGTATTTTGAGTGTCTAAATCTTGAGGCAGCATTGTATTTGTTATTTAGGACATAAAATCCTTAATTATTAATTGTGATTATGTGAAACATTTAAATCTTATATTGCTTTATTTTATGGTATGGGTTATTATTTTCACGTTGAATTAGTTTTTATTGTGGGTTGTTATTTCTCACTTATTAATGATCTTTTGTTTAATTTATTCATTAAAATTATAAATATTTTATGTGAAAAGTTATTAATTGTAAGTAGAACTATTATATAAAATCAAAAGAATGGAAGTTGTGAAAAGGGTTGAATAATCTTTGAATTCTATAGATTTTTAATTTTGTAGGTGAAAATTTGTCACATGCCAAAATATTAATGGGGTAAATATGTAAATTTATATTCATACTTTATTTAATACTAATCTTTCTTATGTAATTGTATGCGGTTCACATTTTAAGATAAAATGGAATGGAACACAAATTCTATATAATCTTAGGGTTGTTGTAAAGTTGGATGAACAAATAAATGACAAAAATTAAATCTCAAATGATTTGAAAGCAATACTTATGGAAAAAAATGTTAGTAAAGTATTAGACTATTAATATATATTTTTTATATTTGTAAATGATTCAAATTGATTCTTTTGCAATCAAAATATGGAAATAAATATGTATGTTAATTATAAATTTTATTAAGAAGATTAAAGAAATGACAACAAAATAATTTATGAAAGACATATGTTTTGAAGGAAAACCATATGTGAACACAATGAATGCATTCATCACTACCATATGCAATTGTTTCTTTCAATAGTTATGGATTTATCAAGATAGATATTTGACCATTATGGTATCCCTAGAAAGTTGTGAAAAATGGAGAAAAGTTGTAGTGGATGGTGAAGTATTACAATAAAAGTTTGCATGAACATGTTAAGTTAGAAGGAGAAACAAAGTAAGTATTAGGTGACATAGGGTAGAGATTAGGGACAACTATAAGGTTTTAAAACATTGACAAATAGGTGTTCACCTTGGAGACATGTATTAGTTGTAGATTTTTTAATTTTTGTAATATCAATTTTTGGTTTATTTGGGATTCTTAGTTATTATTGAACTTGTCATGTCTAACCATTTTGGGAACTTATATAACTAATGAAAATGATTTTTTTGGAAAATAGACCCTCATAATTTATTTTTCTTGATGTTTGATTCTAAGTCAGGACTACCATTGTTTAAAAACACCTTTGAAAGACCTGTTGAGTTGTATGGTTCATGTTCTCCTTAATCAAATGCCTAGATGAACCAATTCAATGAAAGTTGAAAATAACAAGAAAGAGGGCAATGATGCATAAAACAAAAATAAAAATAAACAATACATAATGTATCTTTTAATCTTTCAAGTCTCTATCTTGATAAATTTTCACATTCCGACATAAAAATCAAATCAATACAAATATTTGTTAAATTGAATAACAATAATTAATAAAAAAAAAATCAATAATATATATTTAAATTCAAATTTAAAAATTTAGAAATTTAGATCTAGAATTTCAAAAATTAATCAAATCAAATTTACACCAACAAATCAAAACTATATCTATAAATCTAAACCAAAATGAAAAAACATACACTACTAATATAATAATTATTATTTTAAAAACTCTAATCAAAACAAACCCAAATCGAATAAAAGGATATGCGTATGCAATATTCATAACGCCTTTACACACGGTATGTCGTCTTATACAAGTAAAATATCAACTTAAAGACGGCTATTGGCTGACTGATCAGGAAGATTCTAGTATTTTGTCGAACGTGCATAGAGATGGATGAACGTACATAGAGATGAATGCCTAGTTCAGCATAAAACACATAGTTAAAAGGGTTGGTCTTGCATGGAAATCAACTTCAAATATACGTTGCTGCGCCACGCACACAAAATCCAATTCTTTATGTTTTTTTTGGCAGTCCAAGCATGCAGTGTTTGATAACTTTGCAGTGTTTGATAACTTTGAAGTATTTGTCTTCTATCTCTTATCATTTTTTTAATTGCTATACCTAGTTTTCTACAGCAATTTATCACGAAAACACAAGAATGGTGATGGAATTTCCAGATCAAACAAAAAAATGACCACCCCACATGGCGTAGTGAGCAATGTTGGCAGTCTGCTAGTTAAGCAAAGGAACACGAGACTTGAGAATCCAATGCGATTACGCTAATAAATTTACGACGTCGTTTGTATCGATTGTCCCATGCATCGAATTCGCCATAGCCATTTGTATCATATGTATTCCTACACCTATATATTATTAAGCTCCCCGTAAGATTTTCAAAGTTTAGGGAAAAGAAGAATTGTTTTGAGGAGAAGGGTATTAGTAATTGAGAAGAATGACGATTTCTATGATGGAGGGATCGTTTTCACTTGTGGAGGTTGCACTGCAGTGGAAATTGGAAGATGAGTATTCCAGCAGAAAACCTTATCATCGTCATTGTAAATGTGGACTTCATTCTCTGGAAAGCAAAACCCATCATTATTATAACTGTCCAAGCATAATCAAGCATAGCGTGGGCTTTCCCTTGCGAAAAGTTTGGAGTGAATCCAATTTGAGTATTCATAATTCCAGTTCAGAATCTCCTTCCTCGCCCACTTCTGCAACTAAATTATGCCAGCCGCCAAAGCCAATGATTGGGAAATCATATTCCTTTTTGCATCTTGGCGAATAGAAAAATAGAGTTTTCTGTTTATTAGAGTATAATAGATGGGCGATACATTTATTTGCTATTCTGCATATCAATGTATAACAGAAGAATATTAAATTTTGTGAGTCTTAAATCTTGTCGATATATACTGCCATGCAGTTCACCAGTTCAGCACAGTTTAAACAAACAAATTTGCATAAAATATTTGTAGATGCACGGAAGATATGTTTTTAGTGTTTTAATTGTGTTATTTTTGTAAAAACGGGTACGAACTGTTTTCAAGTGCCCAATAAAAATGGATGTAAAGCTGGGATTTTTTAAAGCTTTTTCTTATTGTTTATTATAGGGGCTGCAAATTCTTTAAATGTGTGGCCCTTAATGTTTGAGAAAACAATCAGTAATGAGAAAACAATTCAGTATTGTCTTTCATCGTGTATTTTCTGCCTATATCTGAATTCCGAGAAGTGTGTTGTATGGAGATTTTTTATTCTTTATAAATGCGTTTAATTTACGCCGAAGGCGTATCCTATTTGAAAGAGATCGAGCTAAAATTAGTAATCAACGGCTGACTTTAACCTGGAGACGATTGAAGTCATCGTAGCTGTTAATTTTTGCGCTCGTGTTTGATGTCAAATCTGATGGATTTCCATAAGCTGCAGGCTGCACAGAAAGTCAGGTTCAAATACGCCTCCGATGTTGATGTGGCTTCAATGTTTGCTTCGTCTAATTCCTGTAAAGGAGTCTCTGGGAGTTTTCCGGCATGGTTTCTGTTCGCTCTCAACATTACTGCCTCAGAAATTATGACTTTGTTCAAGCAAACGTTAGGAAGCCTGCATTTGGCAAGGAAGACAGGGCAGATCTGGTAATATAAGGGATAAAGGTGGAGAGGGAGAAGCCACTGTGGTTCGATGTCTGTATCAGACCGGCGTACAAAGAAGAGGATGATGAATACGCAGAATCTTTTATTCACATTCGTCCTCGTTAAAAACGGAGCAAGGGCATCTGCTGTTCCTCTTTGAGATTAGAAATAAGTGACATACTCCATAATTTTGATTCAGAGCATCACACAAGTGTTACAGTTACGCTTGTACCCAAATTCAACACCGATCAGCTTCCCATTACAGCAGAAAATATTTGTATACAAAATTCTTAGATTCCATCAAGGCTAATATACCCTGCTTGTATAAATCTGAATTTAACAGAAAAGAAGAGTAAAGATATTTTAGACAAATCTAATGCCTTTGTGTGGATTCGTGATTTATGTGTATATATCAGTTTTTACTGTAATATTTTGGTAATATACGGCATATCCAATTTGAAAGAGACCGAGCTAAAATTAGAATCGGCTAACTCTTTTAGATAGACCCTGGAGATGGGTATCAATGTTTGTCCATACTTCAGATCAATGTTTGTCACTTGCTATGATGGGTATCAGTAAATCCTGCTATCAAGCTCAGAAACTCAGCCAGATACAATTGAAAATGACAGATCTGTCTGACTTAACTTCTTTCAGCTTCCTAACATCAGCATTCTCTCTCTCACTCACAAAACTCCTCCAAGCTCTTTCAAATCTCAGCACCGAATTGCAGAAACGCTTTCGATATGCATATCTCACTGGAAGCGCACAAAGATCCCCTCAACAAAGACACCCATAACCTCGAATTTTTTATTAGGTAATTATTTTGAGGGCCCAAATTATATTTCTGGCAATTAACATGCACCCCCAACAAGTTCGGCACTGGCTATCCAGCCTACAAAAGTCATGGAGGAAGCCATGTAAATTCAATGGCTCATACCTGCCCGTGCAACCCTGTCTCTAACGGTTCCGTAGTCCGTGCATTATTCATGCTGTACAGGTAGTCAGTTCGAGTCAGTTCGTCAGGCACCATTTACTTTTTCAGGAAACAATTTAATGTGCCAAAAAGTGATTAGTACCTCTTAACAAAATTTATTTTTTCATTCTTCTGTGTTGTAAATTTTTTTATTCTTGTGTGCTTTAGGTAATTTTTTTTTTGTTAATTTATGTATATATAATATTATTTTTATCTTATTATTATTTATAATATTCTGATAAATATTAATGTTTATATATATATATATTTTGATTACTTAAAATATAAATCACTAATATATATTATATTAATATACTAATATACTTAAAAAAAAAAAACTTTATTTTTAAATATAATACTAATATTTATTTTTATTTTATTTTTTATATATAATAAATATATAATATAATAATAGTAAAAAATAAAATAAAATAATACTATTACATATATTATTATTATAATAATGTAAATAATTTTACAATAGTAATATATATTAGAATATTTTACCAATAATTTATTTTTATTTTATTTTTATACAAAATAATTCAATTAGAGTTAGTGTTCAATCAAGGTTAGGGTTATGGTTTGATTTGGGTTAGGGTTTAATAAAGGTTAGGACTAGTGTTAAGGTTCAATTGGGGTTAGGGTTTGATTAGGATTAGTGTTCACTTAGGGTTATCATTAGAGTTATGAATCTACAATTAGGCACCTCCAAAAGGATATCTCTTGGCATACATTACATATATTTTTTAAATATAGGTATACTAGTATTTAGTATTATATATGTACTAATGTAAATCATAATAAATTATATATTATTATATTTACTATATATTATAAATTATTATACTTTACTAATAATATATATCCTAACAATATATTATATTATTATATATATTAATAATTTAATACTAATATTTTGTTTATATATAATAATGATTTACATTACTCAATATATTATATATTTTTACTTTATTTTTATACCGTAATGTAAATTATATATATATATATATATATATATATATACATGAATATGATACTAATAATTTATTTTATGTTATTTTTATACTAAAAATATATTATATATTATTATATTTACTCTATATAATAAAGTAAAAATATATATTAGTATTATATATATATAAATAAAATAAAAATAAAATATTTGTATTATATATAAAAAATAAAGTAATTTTTTTTTTTTTAGTATATTAGTATATTAACATAATATTTATTATAATAATAATACTAATAATTTATTTTATTTTATTTTTATACTAATATTATATTATATATTTATTATATATAAAAAATAAAATAAAAATAAATATTAGTATTATATTTAAAAATAAAGTAATTTAAAAAAAAAAATATTAGTATATTAACATAATATTTATTATAATAATATATATTATTGATTTATATTTTAAGTAATCAATATATATATATATATATATATTATTTTGTATAAAAATAAAATAAAAAATAAATTATTAGTATCATATTCTAATATATAATATTATTGTAAAATTATTTATGATTATAATAAGAATATATATAATAGTATTATACATATAAATAATATTATATTATATATGATAATAATTTACATTATTATATAAAAATAAAGTAAAAAATAAATATTTTATATTATATGTATATTAATATAATAATATATAATATTATAATAAATTATATATATATATAATAAAACATTAATATTTATCAAAATATTATAAATAATAATAAGATAAAAATAATATTATATATAAATAAATTAACATTACTTTTTACTTAAAGCACACAAAGCATACAAGAATAAAAAAATTTACAAAACATAAAAATGAAAAAATAAATTTTGTTAAAGGTACTAATCACTTTTGGCACATTAAATTGTTTGCGGGAAAAAGTAAATGGTGCCTGACGAACTGACTCAAACTGACTACCTGTACAGCATGACTAATGCATGGACTACGGAACCGTTAGAGACAGTGTTGCACGGGCTGGTATGAGCATCAATGCACATGGCTTCCTTCATGGCTTTTGTAGGCTAGATAGCCGAAAGCCTCCACCCAATAAATGAATATCTGACCTAAACTAGTCATGTAGAATGTGTACATCTGTCGGTCACATGTATTGCAATCTGTCGTGCATTATGGCTTAATGTGATCATTATTGCCTCTCACAATATTTTTATTTCTTCACGAAGGCTGGTATGCTAACACTTCACTTACACCTCCTTCGTCCTTGGTCGCTACAGGAATGGCAACATGGATCAAGCATTTAGGGTTTTTCACAAAATGCCTCCCAATTCTGTCACTTAACTTATAAATGGTCTCTTCACTGTGGGTAGAATACAAGAGGCTTTTCAAATGTTGGCTGAGATGGGGGAGAATGGATGCGAGCATACAGTTCATACCTACACTCTGCTCATCACAGTTCTTTGTGAAAGAGGGCAATTGTAGGAAGCACATGGTTGAGAGAGGATGCCAACACAACATTCATGCTTAAATTTTTTGAGGAAATGAAAATTACAAGTGTGAACCAGATGCCTACACATATAGTGCCCTTATTTATGGCCTTTGCAGAAAAGGAAAGTTAGTAGAAGCAGAATTGCTTCTTGGAGAAATGGACGAGAAAGGCCTGAAACCAGATAAGCAACATATAACTCTCTCGCCGATACTAACATCCAACTAGGCAAAATTAATCATGCTTTTGATGTTCTAAGAAAAATGAAGAAGAACTATTGCCAACCTGATTATTATCTGACCTACCATTTGTTTATGATTGGGATGAGGGAGGTGGCAAAAAGCACTGCAGAGAACATCCGACACTTGCCATGGACTCAAAAGGAATTGATATTTTGGTAGAAAAGGACTGCCAACCTACTACTAGTACCTATGATGTTTTGGTAGCTAGATCAAATTGGTCCAAGAGGCTCGGTTCCCAATGGACCAATATATGCCTCTTGCAATGGGGTATTGCCAACAAGGGATATCTACACATGCTCTAAAGATTTTAGAATCAATGATTGAAAATGGATTTGAACCTAGCCTATCTATATGCAGCTCAGTGCTTACCGGTCTTCATAGAGAAGGAAAGGAAAGAGAGGTAGACATTTTTATGATGTTAATGGTTTTAGCTCTGATGAGGGTATTGCCAACAAGGGATATCTGACATGCTTTTAAAGATTTTAGAATCAATGATTGAAAATGGATTTGAACCTAGCCTATCTATATGCAGCTCAGTGCTTACCGGTCTTCATAGAGAAGGAAAGGAAAGAGAGGTAGACATTTTTTTATGATATTATCATCAACGGTTTTAGTTCTGATGAATTCACTTGGACTGTGCTCATTGATAGGTTTCTCAAAGAAGGTGCAATTGATGCATGTTTTAAGCTACTTGAGAGGATGAAGGAGAATTTTGACTAGCACAAAAGTGGTCCTCCCATTCAGCTCGGGAAAAAAATGTAGGATACTTGGAAATATTTTCATATCCATCCGTGTCTATTTCATCATTCTAAAAAAATTAAGTGTGAATTTTCATTTAGTTTATCTAGTATCAAACTAGATTTATAGATGATATCATTATTATCATTTGGGTGAACGTAACTTTTAATTTATTAATAATGTTCAATAATTTAAAAGCAAATTACATATAAGATTTTTCAAATAAATGTTAATTTATTATTTATTATTTGTCATTATATATTTTCCTTTCTAACTTTTTCAACATAATTATTAATTTAGTTTTTAACCAATACTCTTTTCATATATAAAAAGTATAAATAAATCATCGCACACACATATGTTCCACCTCTCTCTCTCTCTCTCTCTCTCTCTCTCTCTCTCTCTTTCTCTTTGTGTATCCCTCTTTATCCTGCTTTATCTCCCTCTCCCTCTTTCTATATCTTTCTACTTCTCTTTCCTCTCTCTATTTCTCTCCCTCTTTATCTATTTATATATATCTATCTACTACCTCTTTATCTCTATCCATATCTCTCTCTCACTCATACAAGCATACTCCTTGTTTATCACTCCCTATCTCTATCTCTATTTGTCTTTCCCCTCTTTATCTTTCTCTCCCTCTTTCTATTACTTGTCTATACCATTTTCTTTCTCACGCTTGCCCCCTCTCTCTCTCTCCACCCCCCACTCTCTCTATCTCTCTTTCCCTCTCCCCCTCTTCTCCCTCTCCTTCCTTTACCTATATCTCTTCCTCTCCCCTCTCTTCTCTCTCTCTCTCTCTCTTTCTCTCTCCCTCTCTCCCCACTCTACCTATCTCTCTTCCTTTCTCTCCCTCCCACTCTCTCTCCCCATCTCTCCCTCCCTGGCCCCTCCCTTCCTATCCCCATATCTATGTCTCTATCTCTACCTCCATCTCCCTTTCTCTTCCCATATATCTCATCTCTCTCGTTATTTTCCCATATATCTTTATATTTCCCTCTTTATCTCTCCCTCTCTCTATCTCCCCCCTCTATATCTCTTTTTTCTCTCTTTGCCCCTCAATATCTATCTCCCTATCTCTATATTTCCTTACCACCCGCCCACCTCTCCCCCCTTTCCCAACCCCCTCCCCCCACACCTCTCTCTCTCTCTCTCTCTCACAAACATAACATGAGCCTATTGGTAATAGAGCTTGATTATATTCCTAATTTAGATGTTTTGTTTTTTTCATGTTTTGATCCCTATAAGTGGATGCATAGTTGGTTTGAAGCTATCACTTATACATTCATACCCATGTTTCACAAATTACATCATTTTCTAAATGCCCTACCAATTGATCCTCCATATAACACAAATATATATATAAAAAAAAAAACCCACCAAAATTTTCCCAATTGACCTTCCACATCTCTTCGGCGTACCCATTGCACACCAAGGTGCAATTGCTAGTATAAATTATGAAAATCTGCATGACTTTAATTGATTCTATAAATTTCAAAGTCTCGAATCACGTGGTCACAGTCAAGTCTCTGGTTTGCTGTTCAAATCAAAATATATATCGGGTCAAAGTCTTAAAGTCTTTTGATGGAGTGCCATATGGTAACGTTTCCCATTTAAGACGGAAGGACTTACCTGGCATATTCATTTTTATTTAGATGTTTGGATGCCCCAACGTGCACGGCTATTTTATTTTGAGCCACTTAATGTAGGTGCAGGTGATTCTTCAGCTACATACTTGTTGACCATTAACCCTCACATTTAGCAATGGAATGTGCAGGACGGGAAAATTCTGCTCGTTTGATTCTCCGTCTATGGCTGATGTCTGCGCTAATTTACCCTTCCATTGTCGATGGGCGAAACTTTAATGGCCTAGACAGGCTGCAATTAGGATATTCGTCTCTTTCACCGAGAGAAAACCGGACTATCCTGGTGTCTCCTGATGGCAAATTTTCTGCTGGATTTTATAATGTGGGCATTAACGCCTATTGTCTGGCTGTATGGTATTCTCGCATACCCAAGACGGTGGTGTGGATGGCCAACAGAGATCAACCTGTCAATGGACGGGATTCCTCTCTCCGTTTTCGAAAAGATGGCGACCTCCTTCTGGTGGATGCAGGCAGAATCCCCATCTGGAGAACTAACACCAAAGCCCCTGTTAAGGAAGCTCTGCTTCTCAACACAGGAAATTTGGTGTTGCGCAGCGATTCTAAACAAATAGTTTGGCAAAGCTTTGATTCTCCCACTGATACGCTGCTTCCCGGGCAGATATTCACAAAGGATAGCAAGCTTATCTCAAGAATGGAATTGGGTAATTATAAGTCTGGCTACTTTCGCTTCTACTTCAACGATGAGAACTATCTGGGAATCATTTATGAAGGTCTGAATCTGTCCAGCAAGTATTGGCCGCCTCAAGGGAACACTCCATGTGATGTATTTGGCCTCGGCAGAACTACTTATAACATTACACGCCGGGCTTCTCTTGATCAATTCGGTGGCTTCACATCAAGCGATAAGCTTCGTTTTAAGGCCTCTGATTTTGGAGAACTCCGCCTCAGAAGATTGACACTGGATATTGACGGAAACCTGAGATTATACAGTCTCGACTCACAGAATCTCAGTTGGGAGATTACGTGGATTGCTCTTACCAAACAATGCGACGTCCACGGCCTCTGTGGATTCAACGGTGTGTGCACATATACACCAGAGACCAAGTGCGTGTGCCCGCCTGGTTTTGAAATGGAAGACTCAACAGACTGGTTCAAAGGTTGCCGGCTCATTCACAACCTCTCATGCGCCCCAAATAGTGCTCAGTTTGTTCGGCTTCCTTATACAGACTATTATGGCTACGATTGGTCTGGACATGGATATGGGATATCGTTCCAAGAGTGCAAAAAGATCTGCATGGATGATTGTTTTTGTCTAGGCTTTTCTTACAGAAGTAGCGGCACAGGAGAATGTTCCCCAAAGCATCTTCTTATCAGTGGATTGCAATCTCCCGACGTAACCAGTGCCATGTACATTAAAATATCTGTCAACGATTCTGCAGCGAAAAACATCTCATCTATGTTAATGTTGATGCGATCGGGCTCATCACAATGTTCCCGGGAACCCCAACCGCAGCTACAAAAATTTTCGTCCACTGTTTTAAAGAATAGAAGAAAAAGTCAGTTAGTTACTGCCACGGCATCTATAGTTTCGGCTATTGGGGTTACAGAGATTATTTGCATAGCACTGGGATGGAGTTTTCTGTTCCGGATATTTCAAAGTCCTAGTGTCCATAATTACCAAGGTTACTCTGCCGTTCCCGGAGGACTCCGAAGGTTCAAGTTTTCGGAGCTTAGACGAGCGACTAAAAATTTCAAGAACAGTGTGGGAAAGGGAGGATTTGGGACTGTGTACAAAGGTCGCCTCCTCCCCGAAAATAAAGCGGTGGCAGTGAAGCGATTAGAAGGAGTGTCTCAAGGAGAAGATGAATTTCGGGCAGAGTTGAATATGATTGGGCGAGTGAATCACATGAATTTGGTTCAAATGCTTGGGTATTGTGCCGAGGGCAAGCAGAGGTTGTTAGTCTATGAGTATGTTGAGAATGGTTCTCTAGATAATTACTTGTTTACCCAAGACAGCTCAAAAGTTCTAGACTGGAGCAAACGATTTCAAATTGCAGTGGACACGGCGAGAGGGCTGTCTTATCTGCACGAAGAATGCCTGGAATGGATTCTCCACTGCGACATCAAGCCAGAGAACATTCTTCTGGACAAGAACTTTCAAGCTAAACTTTCAGATTTTGGATTGTCAAAGCTGGTAGACAAGGGGCATGAGAATGACAGGAAAATTAGTGCTCTCGCCTTCTCTAAAATCCGAGGGACGCGAGGGTATCTGGCGCCCGAATGGACAATGAACCTTCCAATCACAGCCAAGGCAGACGTTTACAGTTTCGGCGTTCTCCTTTTGGAATTAGTTAGCGGGCGAAAGGCTGCAGAATTCAATGTGTGTGGGAGTAATTTTGTGCAATGGGCTTTTGATAATGTTAGAGAAAAAAGATGGACGGAGAACTTGGTCGACCCGAAACTAGTAGGGAGTGATATGGAGGGGAAAACAAAGGTGGAAATGGAAAGGGTGTTGAAAACAGCGTTGTTGTGCGTTAAGCAGGATAAGAATAAAAGGCCTTCCATGAGTCGGGTCGTCGAAATATTGATGCTCCCTATAAACACAAACGACAGCGGTGAACAAGTGGTAATGGACACAGAGATAGGCATAAGCCCTGCATAAGATCGGCCTCTCCTCTGTGTGAGGTATTTTCCCTCCTGTCTTGTTAAATAACTATGACTATGTAAACTGTAGAGTTAGTAATTCTTGTGTTAGAAAGCATCCGTCTAAATTTACTCTATGAGGCCTCTTCTCAATAGTCATGCAATGAAAGTATTATTTTAGTAGACATAAATTTTTTTGTCTCTATCCCAATGTACGGATGTACCATTTTATGTTTGTTGGGTTGGTTTGGCGGAAACAGTTTCTTAAGTTTTATATATAAATAGATCCAAATTTCTGTGTGAATGATTGTAAGGTATGTGATTTAGTTTGGTTTTAAAATTTATTGCCTTTGTAACTTATTAAATTTTAGCTTTCTTGATAATCTAAAATCCAATTTATATAAGTTATCTGAACATTATATTTTAACAGTTCGCAAATTTATTTTACCATGCAATTCACTTGATGGTTGAAGGACAACAGAGGTAGACAGAAATAAATAGAGAGAGAGAAATAAACAAAAAGCTATCATTTTATATTTTTGATGATGAAATTGATCACAGTTGCCTCTTTCTATAGAGGTTTTAAGACAATTCGAGAAGCTAACAATACTTTGCTAAAAATAGTAATTTAGTAACAATAGATAAATCACATGCTAGTCCAGAAAAATCCTAATTGACTTCTGGTTTATTTCCAGAGAAATTATTGGATCCTAAGTGATTTATTTGCAGCTTCGCGGGAGAAATTTTTGGAGATTCCAATACTCCTCTTAATTTTTATCATTAATTGTATCACTAGCATATATATATTATTTTAATAATAATATATATAAAATACACGGAGAGATATCCTTCTCGAGGCGCCTATAAAAAATTGATTAATGAAATAGGCGAGAAGGATATCTCTCGGTGTATTTTATATATATTATTATTAAAATAATATATATATGCTAGTAGTAGTCGCGATGCAACATGCGATATCTTAAATAAAAAGTAAGTTAATTTATATTTATATTTATATTTATTATATATTTTATTTTAAAATTATTATAATAATTAAAATATTCTAATTTTTTATTTATATTTATTATATATTTTATTAGAAAATTATTATAATAATTAAAATATTGTAATTATTTATTTTTTATTTATTATATATTTTATTATAAAATTGCTTTATTATAAAATTATTATAATAATTAAAATATTCTAATATGAGATCGAGGGTTAGGATTAGGGTTCAGGGTTGGGGTTAGTATTAGGGTACGGAAAGATCAAGGTTAGGGTTAGGGTTAGGGTGAGGGTTAGGGTTAGGGTTAGGATGAGGGTTAGGGTTAGGGTTAGGGTTAGGATTACAATTAGGGTTAGGATTAGGTTTAGGCTTATTAATTTTTGTTTAGGATTAGGTTTAGGGTTAGGGTTAGGATTAGGGTTAGGGTTAAGGTTAGATTGAGGATTAGGGTTAGGGTTAGGGTTTAATTAGGTTAGGTTTAAGTGTAGGGTTAGGCTTAGGATTAGGGTTAGGATTGAGATTAGGGTTAGGGTTAGGGTTAGGGTGAGAGTTAGAGCTAGGGTTAGGGTTTAATTAGGTTAGGGTTAGGGTTAGAATTTAATTAGGGTAGAGTTAGGTTAGAGTTAGGGTTAGAGTTAGATTTAGGGTTAGGGTTAAATAATAATATTTTAGTATACTTTTAGAATTAGGGTTAGGTTAAGATTGATTTGCAAACATTTATTAAATATTTTGTTTTAAATTTAAACATAAATCTTAAATTCGAATTTATATAAAGTATGTGGATATTTATATAAGGCATTCAATTTTTTCAATTTTATAGATCAAATCAAATTTCATATATATATATATATATAATTGCAATTAGGGTTTTATTAGGGTTAGGATTACAATTAGGGTTAGGATTAGGTTTAGGGATAGGGTTGCAATTAGGATTAGGGTTAGGGTTAAGGTTAGATTTAGGATTAGGGTTAGAGTCAGGGTTTAATTAGGTTAGGTTTAAGCGTAGGGTTAGGGTTAGGATTGAGATTAGGGTTAGGATTATGATTAGGGTTGGGTTTAATTAGGTCAGGGTTAGGGTTAGGGTTAGGGTGAGAGTTAGGGTTTGGGTTAGAGTTAGGGTTAGAGTTAGTATTTGGATTAGGGTTAGGGTTAGGGTTAGGGTTAGGATTTAATTAGGGTAGAGTTAGGTTAGAGTTAGGGTTAGAGTTAGAGTTATGGTTAGGGTTATATAATAATATTATTATATAATAATATTTGAGTATATTTTAGTATACTTTTGGAATTAGGTTTAGGTTAAGATTGATTTGCAAACATTTATTAATTTTTTTTTTTTAAATTTAAATATAAATCTTAAATTTGAATCTATATATATTTAATTGCAATTATCATTTGTATAACATTGATTTTTTAAAATCATTTAAAAATTGAAACTAACATTGGATAAAATGTGTAAATTTTTTTAAAAAATTTTCTTATAAATATTTAACTTATATTTGGGGCACCATTTAATATTTCATATAGATTTCACACACATCCACTTTAAAAGTATATTGAATACCACACATTTTAAAAAACCACATACTTTACAAATAATGAGTAGCACAAAATATGTTATGAAACTTGAAAAAAAATAGAAATGGAAGTGTTATATGTTGCCACACATCCTCTTCAATTTTTTTATTGAAAGCTCTTTTTTTATTTTATAATATAAGTTAAACAAAATTAATAAGTCTTTCCTACAATGTGTACAAAGTTTGTAAATATAAGAAGCATTTAAGGTCAAATAAGAAGTGATTATACTAATAACATCTCATTGTAATGGTGCAAATACATTACAAATTCTTTAGCAATGAGATCGGTATTACGACCTTTATTTTGATAGTGATCTTCATATACTTCTTTGAGTATATTTGGAAATGCCGCTACTATAGTATACGCCTCATGAACTTTTTTTGCAACAACTTCCATTGTCATTATTTCTAGTTCCTTGACATCATCATCGATCATTAAGCTTGTATTTTCAATTTCTTTGACAATCTTATTACAACACTCTAAAACTATTCTTGCACATTTGTCGAAAGGGGTTTCAACAAAATCATTTGACCTTATAGAGACAGTTGGGCTTTCAACTACAATTTTTGATTCATTATGTGAATCTTCCATTTTCAATTAGATTATTCGCTGAAAATAAAAGAACAATAAAATTAAGGTTAGCATTTAAGAATGATAAGAACAAAAGTGTCCATAATTTTTCAAAAAAAAAATTCAAAAATGCAATTTTTAGTAACAAATAGTGCATAAAATAAATAATGAAAAAACTTTATATATATTTGAAATAACACAAAAAAATCTAATTTCATAATCTTGACAAAATTAAACTTTATATTTGATTGAATTTAGGCATAAATACTATGTTTAAAGATTAATTTTGCAAAAAATTGTCAAATAAAAGATTTTAAAATATTTCCACTTAATTAAACATTTATGCATGTGTAATAAATGTAACACATTTTTTTAAAATATTTTCAAAATTGAATATACTCATAGATACAATACTTATATAGTTTGGGAACATTTGTCACATAATTTATGTACAATCATTTCATATAATTAACCATGGATGCACTGGTAATAACTCTCCATCATCAGTATCATCAAGATTAGTCCGAAATTTAATTGTCAACTTGGACTTTACAGCAAACAAAGTAGGTATACCATAGTTCTCATGTAACAATCTAAATGATGGCATTACCTGATGCACCATGAATCTAATGGTGTACCTGAACTTAAGAGTTGCGAGAATCCATTCTTTAGGTGGGTCCATGTGATAACTAATTTTGGATGGTCCCTTAAGAAATCTCATGAACTTCATACTCAATTCTTCAGATAGTGTTTGTCTTTTGATATTTACCATTGGTCTAATTGTGATTTTCCAGATGCATCTGGCAAGGTAAGGATCTCGAATCTCATGGTAAAGAGCAATTGACCAATCACAAAAATCTATAATCTCAATCTGTAGATGATGAAATTTGACATCTAAGTTCATTTTGATCTTTGATTCATATAGGGAGTTAAAGTATACAACATAATTGGGAAATTTTATTTGAGAAGTCTGTGTTCCATTGTTATTTATTCTCTTCACCATCCTATCTCTCACCCAATATATAACACTCATTTCCTCTATACGAAGGAGGACATGGGGTGGAAGATGTGGGTGATACTTTGACAACCAATTGTGTGCCCATGCTATACGGATTGGATCTGACATTTTGCTATTGTGCATGAAAATTATTATTAGCTCTTGCATTACTATTAAATAGAAAAATAAATAAAATTTCTAAACCAATTTGAAATATGCATAAAGGATAGTAAACATAAACAAAATGCATGCTATCAAAGTAACTCACTTTATATTTAATGGAATTGATATATATATATATATATATATATATATATATATATATAAGAATTTCTTGAAGGTTAGAATATGCAGTAAATTTTATAATTTTTTTGAAATAAATATTAAAGTATAAAATGAAACACAAAAATGACCATTAGAACACATATCTGGAATTCATTTTACATTAACCATATAAAAACAATGAAAAGTTACATGATCTTTATTTAAGAAGCATGCATGTTGAAAAGAGATTAATTACATTTCAAATGTAAGTTATATTAGAAATTGAATTCAATAAATAACATGACATTCTTAAATTACTACGTAAAATTAGAATAGGCACTTTTAGTAACTATTCATATTTTTTATTTATGTTGTTTTATTTAAGTATTTTCTTAATAAAAATAAATTATTTCTAAAGATAAAACATAAAACAAATATGTTAAATTTATATATATATATTTATAAATTTAAGATATATTTAAAACAAAGATATGAGTTGTTTTTTAATTAAAAAAGAAGATCAAAAACTTTTATAAGTTTTTAGAAACTTATAAATTTATCAACTTATAAATTTAGAAGTTTACAAATTTAACTTATAAATCTTAAAATTAAGATATAAGATGAACTTAAAAATTTCTTGAATAATTGTTTCTTTAATTGAAGTTTTGATATTAAATTAAAGATTAATGCTATAAATTTCTAAATTTATAAACTTTTCAATTTCAAATTGATCTTAAATTAAAGATTAATGTTATCAGTTTATAAATTTTAAATTTTAGAGATATATATATAAATTTATAAAAAATTATACACTAATAAGTTTGTAAGTTTTTAGAAACTTAGAAACAAAGATATCCTTACTTTTTTTTAAATTTATAAGTTTCTAAATTTATAAGTTTATGAACTTATAAATTTGTAAGTTTATAAATTTATGAACTTATAAGTTTCTAAGTTTTTAGAAACTTAGAAGCAAAGATATCCCTTGCTTTTTTTTTTTGAAATATATAAGTTTCTAATGTTTAAAAGTTTATAAATTTATAACCTTATAAATCTTAAATTTAAGATATAAAATGAATTTATAAATTTATTGAATAATTGTTTCTTTAATTATTTTCTTAAATTAAAGATTAATGTTATAAATTTAAATTGATAAACTTTTAAATTTTAGAAACTTATGGATAAATTTTAGAAGTTTACAAATTTATAAATGTTAAATTTAAGATATAAGATGAACTTATAAATTTATTGAATAATTGTTTCTTCAATTGAAATTTTGATCTTAAAGATTACTGTTAGTAGGATTCTCACAAATATTGAGGATTAAATATAGAGGACTTTAGAAAAACCTAAAAGAAGCATCCAAACAGAATGAGGACTTTAGAAAAACCTAAAAGAAGCATCCAAACGGAATGCAATTACACAACAACATGTTACACATACACGACAGAAAGGACAAAACATGCAAAGTAAATTCAAGCAAAACATAGTAAATGTAACCGACAAACATAATGGTGGAGAAATTAAAATATTCCTCCAACAATAAAGTCTGATCCTACCAACGAAAATTAAAATCTCAATAAAAACAAAGAAAAATATCTGATGTTTG
>VDFB02025169.1:0-26813 GCA_007258455.2 Sequoia sempervirens
AAGCACCCCAAACACCATCACTATGATTCACTACAATGTTCATATATTCCAATGCACCTTAAGGTGAACAAGAAAGGCCAAACCAAGAGAACCTGGATACAATCTAACATTAACAAAATGGATAAATAATTTAGTTCTATACTTAAAAGATAGGAGCTAATATTCTTAAGCAAATTTGGATTTTAAAGATGAAATCAAATTATAAGGTCAAGTGATTTTTTATTAGGAGATTGGATTTGAAATGGATGATAGTCTAGATTAAGGATAAGGTCCCTAGATGTTGAAAACTTTAGGTGATGACGAAAGGACAATCTGATGTATGGACTAGATTGAGACCAAGTAACCAAATTTTGATGTTCAAGTGATGATTTTTTATTATTAAGGATGGAGAATGGATGTATGGTTGAGATGGATCTAGATGGATAATTTTTAAATGATTCTAGGATGAGGGATGCTTACCTGATGAAAATAATAAAATTAGGATGTGATGATTAGGATACATGAAAATCCAAATGATCATTTAAAATTATTGAATGTTGTGCATTAGTAATGTATAAAAAATAAAGAAAACTAGAGACAACATTTATGTCTAGATTCTTCACCACTCAAACACCAAATCAACTAGATAATTTTATATAAGTTTGTGGAGTTGAACATGTTCAAATGAAATGAAAGATTTGAATGTGAACTTAAAAATTCCGTGGAACATAAATAAATTTAAATGCAAAATTGGAACATAGACTAGGTTTTGTACATATTGTTGCACGTATATATATATATATATTCAATCTAGCTCATGTATATAGGTGGAGTTGAACAAATATTTAAATTCAAAGATTTGAAAGTGAAAGTTTAACAATTCCATGTGTCAAACATAAAAATTTACAATCAAGGAATCTAGAGAGATGATATAGAGGAATTTCTAGAGATTCTCAAGAGTGAAAGTTTAAAAGAATGAACCATGTCCAACATGTAAAAATGCAATTGGAAATTTAGATGATTTAAAGGAATTTAGGCAAAATGTAAATTAAAACATTTTTAAAGTCACTGGGTTTTGTATCATGCATATATATGATCTAACATACATGTCACATTGTAATAAAAAAACCATTCTAAATCATGTCACATGTCCAATCAATACAAATATATAAATTATCTAGATTTGGAGTCATAAATGTGTACACATGTATCCAAAAAACAACTTAAAGCTCTTGGTACATAAAATATGGATCCTCTCTATCTTTAATTATCTCTAAAATCTTCTCATGATCTTCAATAGGCAACCTCCACTTTTGTTTGGCACGTCCTCTTTTAGGTAAAGTTTCTAAATTTTTTTTTGTTGCCAAAACTAAATGACTGTAATGTAGAACCTTTTGTCCTAGCCTATAATCAACAAATATAATACCATTTTTATCTATCTTTATTTGTTGATAATATGTGCCTTCAATAACGACTGATCCAATGGGATACTCTTGTCCATCACCATATGTCATCGATTCGACCAATTTGCTTTTTGGTTGTGTACATCTTAGTAGATAGTAATCTACACCTTCCGCATTTTCAGGATCTACAACTATAGCGAAAATATCTCCTGTACACACACCACATATTTACATATTTAAGTAAATTATACATTTAAAAGTTGTAAAAATTTATATTTTATATTTGAAACTTACTTAAACATAGAATATATATATATATATATATATATAAATTTAAATCTTGATTTTAACTAAATTAATCAATTTGGACATACCTATAACAACTAAATCAGATACACGTTCGTAATCAGCTGAATATAGTGGATCATAGACATCAACATTGTCATCTTCAACAAAAGGAGGCATTGATATTAATTGTTTCATTTCCCATTGTGAAAAATACCCATCTCTAATATTCTCACATTGATCAATATTTGCATTGTCCTCAATGCAATCAATACAAAAACATGATTTTTCTCACATTCATTGCATAAGGCCTACTACTCCCCGTTGTCATGATTTGATGTAGATTTCTAATACCATGAATTGCTTGACAATTATAAGGATTTGATCGATCAATATTTGTTTAAATTCAAACTTGAAAATTCAATTTGAAATCATGTATGTACTTGAACTTTGAAATTCAAAATTTTAACAAATTTTGACTAGACATACATACCTGTAACTTCCCAAAAATATTGTGTGTTGTATGTTGAGTCGCGAGCAGAAAAATGACTTTTGCACCATTCAACAATTTCGTTTGCATTCCGTATGGCATTACCTACAAGTTACACACAAGTTGGCACAATTTGTCACCTATTACTTTCAAAGAACTTAAAAGAATTTAATTTAGTTAAATTAAATATATATATCTAATCTTTTAAAAAGTATGAAGAGCTAAATTGGACATACCAGCAAGTTCATGTTGACGAAGTGCACGCTTCACACATGCTCCTGCTCCATTGTGCTCTCCTTTTCCATGTCCACTCTCATAAAAATTCCACAAAAAATTGGTGTTGCGTCTAGCATGTTGACTGCTTAACCAAACAAAGGCTTTTGCAGACTTAAATTGTCCTGTGAAGTTACAGATAATTAAACACTTGAAAACCAAATTATCTTCAAAAAAGTAATTATATATATAGATTTAAACAATCAAACAATTTAAGTCTCAAAGTTAAAGGTACAAATATAAATTAAATAAAAATAATTTAAAAACCAATGTACTTACCAGCACATCCATCAAACCATATCCAGTGTTGTTCTTGATTTATGCCACGTCGTCTTAGGTCTTCAAAAAACATTTTGAAACAATGAGCTACATAGCTTCTATCATGATTCATATCATCACTGATATAAAAGTGAACCTCTTTGATGATAATTCTATCATCTTTGCTACTTTGTATTCCATCGACCGCTAACTCTGCATGCCTATAGCAAACTTGCACGAAGATTGCAACTTGCTCTAAATGATAATATTGACTTTGAATCTCAGTTTGAGGACTAAATGTATAGTTCTCAGAGAAATCTACAATAGAGAGAATACAACTTGGTGGAAAACAATTCTTTGAATAACGAAATTGCTTAGATTTCCATCTTGCACCATAACAATGTTGGATATGTGGATATATGATATTGCAAAAATTTACTCATGAATTCATTATAAGGCAATCCACTCTCTTTGAGAATATTTTTTTTGCCTCAACTCCTGAATTCGTTAAGTATGTCTCATATTCAAATCTCTTCCAAGTAACTTGCATTTCATTATTGTCAACATGTAAAAGATTCTTCAAATCTTCACAATCATTACATACATTTTTTATACACTAAACGTTGAATTCATCCGAATTTTTTGATTTTTCACATAGAAGAGACTTCACAAATTGTGTTGTGCTTCCAGGGAGGTATTTCGTTTCAATCAATTTATTTGCCATAGCTTTTCTATATGATTGTAGGTGTAGATCAAATTCAAACATTTGTTTCGGCAGCAACAATTCCACGTGCTTTATTTATCATTACAAATGATAGTGCAATGGTATTTCAGCATCCTTTATAAATCTTACATTTAAGAATTCTTGTTTAAAATTAACACAAGAAGTTCACTTTGTGGTTGTATCTATAAAATGTTTTGGATGAGAGAAATTTTGTACCATGCCATCATCACCTATTATTTGTATAGTATCCCTTCTATTGGAAGAAACACGAGAGTGGGTGGTCCAATATTCAACAACTTGTTTCTTTACATATTCTGAAATTCTATCTTTCGAGGAACCCTACAAATATTTACCCAATTTTTCTCAATTTTTCCATCTATTTCATCTCTCTTTTCAATATATCTTTGAACAGTTCTCCTAGAAACATTTAGTAATTCAGAAATTGCTTGAACTTGTCTTCTATATGATAATTTCTTACTAGAAATTACAGTCATCAACGCTCTACGTGCAACACTTAAATCACTAGACCGACTCTTCTTTTCAATACATTCTAATGCTTCTTGCAGGTTTTCAACAATTGTTTGTTTTAAATCTGATGACTTTTTCCTATTATCAACCCCTAACAACTCCAAAACAGGGGTCATTTCTTTTCGTCTAAATAACTTTGCAATTAACTGTGCTCTTCCAATTAAAGATTTCTCTTCAAAAAATTCATCCCATATTTTTTTAGAGTGTAATTTTAATGTGCTTTCAGATAACATATCTTCAGATGAGATATTATTTAAAAGAGAATCTTCATCCATCTCCATCAAATTTTCCATACCATAGTCCAAAACATTTATATTAGTACTAGGTTCAGTTTGTTCTTATACCTGTACGTCACCTTGATCATCAATATTTTCCATGGGTTGTTGTTCAGTAGATGTTCCTTCATCCGCTTTTCTCTTTCTTTGTCTTACTCGTGTTCATTCATACTTCCTTGATCTAGTCCTTCAATTTGCCATCACAAATTACACTCAAATTTGAATGATTGCCTACATAGAAATTTGTACACACATAAGCTTTCCATGAAACATGTACATGTAATATAGCATAAATATTTTAAAAAACTTGTAACTAGATGCAAAACATAAACATAAAATATTTAAACAAAAGTTTTTAATAAACATAAACATGCAAAACATAAAATATTTTTAATTGAATAATGAATATATTTCTACACATATTTCTTTGATGTTAATATTTTAATAAAAAAAAAGTGAAAACAAACTTCAAATGCATTTTCAATAAAAAACATAATCAATTAAATAAATTAAAAATCAATACACCTTAAAAATATCTCTCCTCTTCTCCAAATGCCTTTTTTTTGTCGAAATACGTCTTGTAAATTTTAGAAATGATAAACCTTCCAAAATGTTGAAATAAATCTTCTTTAATCGAAAATAGTCGAGAAAATTTTGAAATATTTGTTATTTTCGAATTTTTTTAATTTGATAAATTTGAAAAAAAATAACTTTATTTTATTTCATTCATTTTCGGCTGAGTAGTTATCGGCCGATAACGTTCCGACCGATTAGTTTTCGGCCGATTCATTCCCGGCCGATAGGGTTTCGGCCGAAACAAGATCGGCCGAAAACGTGTCGGCCGAAATCATCTAGTTGGCATCCTACATGGCAGCTTAGTCATCATTTTTCAGAATTTTCTGAAACATTCATTTTTGGCAGAGTATTTCTCTAGTCAGATTGATTTTTTTGCAAAAAATAAAAATACCCTTTTGTAGAGCTTGAAGTGTAGAATCCAAATATAGAATTTTTATAATATTTTGATTAGTTTTGATATCTTTTATTTTTAAAATAATGCAAGTAGGTTTTAAAAATTAAAAAAGAGGCTGATTTGATATTAAAAAAATGATAGTAAAGTTTATTAAAATGTTTTAAATATTATATGAGGCATAAGAGGAGAGAGTCTACTTCAAAAGGGTATATTTTGTTTTTTGAAAATGATTGAAAAAATTGAAATTAGTTGACGGCCCGTGAAAACTGTCAAATTCTGACATGTTTGACTTTAAAACGTTATTACGAGAAAAATATACATCAAAATGTGATTTTTTTTTTCCATGCACAGGATATTGAAATTACCTATTTGGAAAAAAAAAAAAAAAGGGAGAAATGAAGTTTTTTTCATTTTATTTCTTGACGGCCCGTGAAGTCACTCTTTTATGAAATTTTCAGCATTCCAAAATTTGTCCTTAAATTGATAAAAACATAATAAAAACAATTTTTTTTTAAATTTTAAAAATTACAGGAATAAACTACACCAAAAGTTCTACATTTTATTAGTTTACACCATTTTGAAATTCAAAACATAAAGACCACTTTTATGTGGTCGAAGTTCAGAATTTTTTTTGCTGTTGGCCGATTCCTTTATAAAGTGTGACACAGGTTTGTGCTTTTACCCGTTTGCATTTTTGACACAAATTATAACCTGCAACAACATACTTTTTTGCAAAAATGTGCTTAGCATGAGACAAAATTACAAGGAAATAAACAAAAATTCACAAGTATTTTGATCAATCAATTGGATACACATAGTAAAGCACAAAGTGAGAAGGAAAAATACTCAAAATCATTGATGTCTAAGGTCATCATTGGTATACATGTTCAAAAAGGAGTTACAAAGTATGCCCAAATTTGCAAAAGGACTCAAAAAATTCACTAAGTACTAGCTAGCATAATCAAAACTAACTTAAAAAATGAAAAGTGAAGTGAATATAAGCATCACCAAAAGAATCCACCAAAATAGGGACTAGAAGCTTCTTGGTCGTATGTCTCAAAAAAGCCAAAAATATAGCAACTGAATCTCATCCAAAAGAGCTCCAAAATGTTGAAAAGGTCAACTTTGACCAAGTCTACCATGAAGACATAATAAACCAGCTCCTATATACCCTCGTTCCCTCCAAAAGGCAAGTTGGAACTATCTTATACCTGCTCCCTTGTTCAAACAACTTCCTTCAACCTCCCTATATGCTTGCAAAGCATGAAGACTCAACAAAACTCATAAAGGCACTTATAAGGTATGGTATTCCATTTCGTATTTAAAATAACAACTTGATTTAATGATTTATAACAATATCATTTAAACCAAATGCTTTACAATTCAAATTAATGTAAAAAGCAAAGCATTAATTCGACCATATATGAGTCAAAGCAAAATTTACAAGTCATAAAGCTCTTATGCATTAGCATATTTGAAGGGCATACTAAGTTGACTAAGGCACAAGCATACATTAGTTTCATTGCAAATATTTAAAAGATAGCCAAAAAATGCCTTTTTCACTTATTGGCCTAACTTAGGGCAAAACAAAACCCTAAGAAAAAAAGTGGGAAAACATTCTATGCATCTTTCATTTTGCATTTTAAAGTTTCTGGAAAACCCTATTGGCTGCGTCGACATAGGGTTTGATGGCTTCCCAAAGGTGATCCATGGTGGATTTTGAAGCAAAAGAGGCTTCCTCAACACATTTTTCATGCAAAATAAAAACACAAAAACTCAGTGAGCTTGTTGTGAGCACAAATTTCTGCATTTTCTTTCATTTTATGTATAAAATTTGCCCATTTCAAACTCTATCATGGAAGAAAATGATGAACATGCTATTTTTTCTGTGCATTCTCTTGATCTCTATGAATTAAAACTCATTTTGAGCTTTTGTAAGTGCAAAAAATGATGATTGTTACTTGTATTTTTGTGCATCTTCATTTTGTTCATTCCCATGGCCACGACCTCACCATATTTCCTTAATCTTTATGCATTTTCTTGCAAGAGTAAACTCCATTTTCTGAAAGAATATTTTGATAGCATAATATTCCTTCTGTTATGGGTTTTACCCATACATGTAGAAACTTGAAATTCTCCAGGAACGACTTCTATACTCCTGCATAGGGTAAAATTTTTCTTCTTTTTTGTTTGGTCGATTATGACCACAACTTTATAGATATTGAACATCATTATTTTTGTATATTTCTCTATCTATGTTCATCTTGGAAATAATAATCTTTGTTCTTGGAGATGGCCATGTCTACTATGCTCTTGAATGAGCAACATTTCATCCTTTACACTTTTTGATTTGAGATCTTTGTGTTGAACAAATGAAACTCATGAAGCCTTGCTACTCTTGGTATCATTGTCCAATGCTCTAATGATCTCTATCTTTACATTCTAAGTCTCTTTTCTCAAGGCCACGACTCATAAATCTGTAGGGAACTCAAAGGATTTTTATTCTTTTGTGGCCAAGTTTTCTTCATTTGCATACAATCATTTTGAGGGTTTCAAAACTCCTTCTGGGTTTATATTCTTTGCAACTTGATGATGCTACCTCTTGATGAGTATCATCCCAACTGTGACCACACCTATCCCTTTTAGCTTCAGACCTCATCAACTTCCTAATCCTTCTTCATTATACTTCATGAATGCCATTGAGATATGACTATGCATCTATAACAATCATCATGATTATCCCTTCAAACATTCTTGTTCAATGCTGACTTGTTGCATTTCACTGAGCCTAATATACATACTTTACTTCAAATGCAAAGATCATTAAGGCATCCAGCTGTATTATTGTTTTCCATTTACATTGCATTACTCTTTGGGAAAGCAAATGCAAACATGCTTTGAACATGCATTCCATTCATCACCTATAGCTGCTCCATGTAGCTTATGATAGCTCCTAATGTTAGTTGATAGCTCTTGCTGTCATACTTTTCTTAAAAGTGCACTCATCACTACTTATATTCATTATAGTTGTAATGAGCAAGAATTATTTATTTATATCATCATCAAGGGCTTGTATGGATGCTCTAATTCCATATACTAGGCATTTTTTCTTATTACTTCTACTATATATATTCATGCATTTTGTTGGATTCTCCTCTTGCTATGAAGGAATATGGTTATATTTCATACTATCCATGCTTAGTCTCTCTTTTCAATATCTTATCATGCATTTCCTTTTGTAGTTACCTTGCTCACTTTAATCATATGCTCACCAACTGTTGTGACTATCCTTAACAAAAATTCCATTCTATTTTCAAATAATGATAGCTTCCTTGATGAATTGCTAACCAGAGTTTGCAATATAAACTATCCTTCATGCTTGTGATTGAAAATTAATGGTGAATCACCATTTCTTGCATTTCTTCCATTGTATATTTAGTCACATATTTGCATTAACTGATCCTCATTGATACACAATGTTGTCCTACTATGTAAACACAAAAGCATTTAACCCTCTTAATATGATTGCCACAGAGAACTTCATGTTGCCATAAACTTTATATAACTGCTCACAAAGACTTGAATAGTATATGCATGATGAGAGATTGACTTCAACAACATTCCAATTTTATCAAAAATTTATCTCTTATAACAATATTCCAATGACTACCCTATATTGATACATGTTGTTGTCCTTACATGTACAAATGAATGTGATTCTTCTACATTCACAATGAGATATCTCTGCAACTTTGTTTCTCTATTGAACTAGATTTCCAAGTTTAATGAACATTTCCTCTTCACACAAAACTGTTTTTCCTTATGCAAAATATCATGGAAATTTTGTTGACCAGTTTTGTGTCATGTTATTATTGATAAGGAGTATCATTATTAATATGAGATAACTCCTATTAATAAGATATCTATTCTTTATCAATATCACAATGATTCATGAAACTTGTCTTCAAGGATTAAATTGGTGATATAAAATGAAACTATCTAAAGAAACCAGAGGGAAACATGCTAGGCTCAACCCTTATGGGAGCCCATTTCACTCCACATGCTGTAACCAGATGAAACAAAACAACAACAAATATTTCACCTATACTTGCACAAGGAGCAAACATGTTAGATAAAACTGAGCATATGATAGATGTTTTTGATAACTCCTTTGTTTTCCCGAACATCTGTGGTATGCAAGCTATTTTAATGCTTATAAGGATCAGGCTATATGTTTATGGGTGTTTGCATATATATATTGATTGGTGATCCTTCATTTCTCTAACCAAACTCTTCTCACACATGCAGGAAACCCAAGAGCAGCAGGGAGAGCAACAACTGAAAGTTGGATAAGTAGGAGGAGTTGAAGATGATGCAGAACAAGACAACTGGGATTCATCATTCAGGAAATGAAGGGTCCCCTATCTCTATATATGCATGTCTTTCATTATGTATCTATAAATGTATAGTTTTTTCCATCATTTGCATTCAAATAGTTAGTCCCATGGCTTGTGTGGGACACCATACATTTATATTATCAATAAAGACTACATTTTGCAAAAATATTTCACTGTCTTCTCTGTTGTATGCATTTGCATAATGTAATGTAGTAATGTAGTCCTTTGATAATTTCTTTATGCACATGGATATAACATAGCAGAGTAGAATGTATCTTTTGTTTCACTTTAAAAAACATAAATAAATCTACTTGTTTGAGCTGGTAGCTAAAATAGGTAACAATATAATAATAATATAACATACTATGCTATACTATGTATTCTATTGTAATATATTATATATGATATACATTATATTATAATAATATATACTATATTATATAATACATAAAATATATATTATAAATATCAAATAGTTTTTGGGTGGAGATTAAGTGTTTTGCATCCTTTTAAAGAAAATATTTAATGCATGGAGATAGGGGTGGAAGGCATAAGTCTTTTAATAAGAAAACATTAAATGTAATGGTAGGTGTTAAGTTGCTTTTAACAAGGTGAAATGATGTTTGGTTCAAATTTCTGACAAACACGTGTTTGAAAAACTTGTGCAGGTATGACAGGCCATTGGATTTTGATGGCTGCATAGCCATTGCCTATTTTGATGGTTGCATAGCCATTTTCATAGTCCAAACAAGCATTCTTAGTTTCCTTGAATATGATGAAAAATAGATATATTATGTCTAAATACTTGAAATCAAACAAGAACAATAATACGAGGATCTAGAACCATAAATATGATTTGATAGTATTGATAATTTGATTTTACTCAGTGATTGACAAAATTTAGTTCAAGTGTGCAAAAGATATGAGATCGATTGCAAATCTTTCTTGCTACAAAAAAAAGATGATAAGACTTGTACAGGATGTTCAAAGATTTAAATACTATAGAAGAAAGGGAGATAATAAATACTTTTCATTGAGTTTTCTGCACTCTCCAAGCTATGTGCCACACTCAAAGTAAGAAAACATAGGTTTTCTACTCTCCAAGCTATGTGCCACACTCAAAGTAAGAAAACATAGGTTTTCTTATTGGTAAACAAGTTATAGAGTGCAGATCCTTGTAAATAGTTCTTGATTCATCTGATGTGAGTATTTATAGCAATTGTAGAAATAGGAGTTCCAATTACCAAAAAAAATTTTTCGTATTATTTAGTTGCAATGTGTAAATTTTGATGTTTTGAGATTGTGACAATTCATTAGTGGTTCATTAAAGAGCATTAAATAAATATGTTGTATTGCAATAGACTATGTATGTATCAATTCCTTGCATATTAATCATACATGCATTTTCAAAAAATTTGCACATGTAACAAAATACATGCCATTTATCATCTTTTTTATACCTTTGTACTTAGTGAAATCACTGACATGTTTCATATTCTTTGTTGACTAGCTTAGAAACTGCAACTTTTCACTGTCCTGCATTTTTTCCCTCACACAAGCAACAATAACTTGACACAATTTAGAGCACATGGTTGAAGTTACATCCTAAATTAGTTCATTCACTAGATTCACAAATATTAAATCATGAATTCAAATTATCACAAGCTTTTAGATGGTGTTAGTGGTGGAACCGAGATCTAAAGGCTTTTATGATGCCATGTTGATTCAATCTCAAATGTTCCCTGCTATGTCACTGAGGATCTTTTATAAGATATTGGCTCTTTGCGGGACAATGAAATATTGCCATGTGTCAGTATCTAGAACATTAAACAAACTATTGGAGAGAATAAATATATCATCAAATATTTCAAGAAAGTTAAGGGAGAATAAAATCTGTGCTGCTAAATGTACATGGAATTCTATGATTAGTCGATGATGGAGATGATCTATTATCAATTGTTCATACTACGAAGGTTTAAGAAAAATGTTGAAATTATGCTAAGTATGAACACAAGCTTGAAGGGTAACAAGTGCACAGGTCTGGACATGTGGAAGTACCCTATGGCTTTCCCCACTAGCCCACACTTGTTGATCTATTTCCTAGAGTGTGTATGCGGGTATGTGGGGAAGTGACAGGTGACAACAAGCAAGGCTTTCCACATGGAAAAATTATTGCATTGGCTCGATGTCCATGTAAAATTAAGTCAATTTTTCAAACTTGGTTAACTCAATCTGAGCCATCAATTAGTCCAAATCACTAAGAAATCAACAACTAGAATTCAAAGTTGTTGAATGACGTAGATTGAGTTGTTTTTATTCACGACAGTGAGCAGTAATGGAGGAGGTGACACTGTTCAATTTAATTAAAGAGTTTTTTCATCATAAAAATAGAAAGTAAAACATAATTCAAAATTAGCAAAGCATTCTAATGCATCTAGAGATCAGAATTAGTGTTTGTACCATTCAAACATCGGTAAGTAAATTTGGGCTATGTGTGTTGAAATTTCCAGCAAGTTTGTGTGCATTTGTGAGCTTTTTGTTTCAAAAAGTGTTTGCAATGAGTTATTTTATGGTTTTAGGTTCATTGATTACTATTAGATTGCTTTGAATTCACCCTATTGTGTCTGAATTAATGTTGAACCCTAGCCACATTTAGATAAACCCTAGTTTGCATGACCTTCCATGGGAATGGCACCACCAAAAGCTTAAGCTTCTAGTTCAACCCAAAAATGAGCTATGTATGATAATCTATTATACCAATTATCTGAGTCAACAAATGATAAACTCAAGGGAAAAATTATATTTCAAGGTCGTGGTAGAGACAAGGGAATTGTGGATCGATAGTATGCCATTATGGATGCTAGGATGCCAATTACTAGATGGTAGCTTTTTAGATATTGGTTTGGGAATGTCGATGTGCCAACTTGTAATGGATGGAGATTGGATATGGGGAAACTTGTTATCCCTAATGTGTATTTATATGTTAACCTATTAAAAGCTATAGTCGCAAACTATGACCCAAACATTTCAGTCCTGAGGTCACATGCTGGTGTCAAGATGATTGACTTGACTCAATAAGGTATAATTGATGTTTTTAATCTAAACCCTGATGTTATTGAGCCAATTGACCAAAGAGAATTAAAAGAGAAATATGAGCAAAATAAGGCAACTTTTAGAGTGACGATCTTGCCAAATTTCATGGCAAAGGGAAAGGGGAGGAGCAAAATGATGCTTACATGTGTAGAAATGGAGCCTTTCTCAGTTGACATGTTTGATTTCTATTTTATTAGGACTTACTACACCTTGTGCTAGATCCTACAACTTGAACCTCCTCAAAGGATACCTATAGCTCATTTATGTACATGGTTTCTAACATTCAACATGTTATGGTAAATAAGCAGTATGATTTTGCGATACACTTGTTTGAATCCATTCATAAGGCTTTAGTAGCACTCAAAGAACGTGAAATTTGAGTGAGATTATAGTGGTATTCCTTATTGTTTCACATGTTTTTTTTCAAAGGAGTGAATGACAACAGTTTTGTGACTTTTACAAATATGTTTTGTGTAAGATTAAAAATGTATTTGATGAGGAATCCATGAAGAATTCCTAAGGAAGTGCATGATTTCTTGATACCTAATAAAAGGAGGCCTAAACCGGGTATTGATCACAATTGGGGAGACATTATCCCTTATCCATATTGCACTATTATCAAGGTATACAATAAAAATGTTTCTCTGCATGTATTCCCAAGAGATGTACCATTGAGAATTGGTTTTTTGGAATTCATGTGGCAACTAGGAAAAGTTGAGGCTCCGCATCTGACAAGACAAAAGAAGGGAGCTCTTTTCCCACACTACATTGTATTTTGTGATTTTGTCATGATGAAGAATGGATGGAAAATATTGTCAAAATGATTACACCTTTAAGAATGAAGAATTGTAAAGCAAGGAACTATGATCCAAAAGGTTTTATTGTAGCATTGAAATTCAAAATCAGAGGAGGAAGATTTTTCCATGATTTCTTTTATCCTAAAGATATTATCAAGAATGAATTTTATTTGGAAAAGGTAGAGGACATAAAAATAAAATGGTTGGATTTCACAAAACTAGAGAAAGAAAGGCAAGAGAAGGATCCCAAGTTCTGGGGTGCTTTTGTGGACATTGATGATGAGACAAAGAGTACAAATTATAAATGAAAATTGTCAAATAAAAATGTGACAAGTGTAAATGACTCAAAGTTTTTTGCTCTCTTTTTCTATAAAAGGGAATTAAAGGTGAATGTAGGAGATGATTAATCTCCCAATACAAATTTGCAATGTAAGCACAGTGAATAGAAGTCAAGTCTGGGCTAGGTTATCAAGTCTTTGTTTTGTGCAAATTCTAATGTTGTTTAACAGTACCAACATTTTGAATAGGAAAATGACATAATTCTGAAACCAATTCTCTCCTATTGTACTCTTTGCATGAATTATCAATGAAAAATGATGAAGGATCCTTCAGTCCTCATTATCTTTCCAATGAATATATGCTTTTATTAAGGTTCCGATTCAAAGAATCGGTTAAATTACTTTGATAGAAGCATAAATTTATATAATTTGAGTGTAGGGATTTGATAAGTAGTTTTGGTTCATGATATTCAGGTGTAATATTGTAATGCAGTATTGTAAGAGCTGAATAATGTTAGGATTTAATGCTATTATGCATCATAATTTTTGTTGAACTCAACTCCATACCTTGGGTTAAGAAACTAGTGTAGGATCTATGTCTAAGTTGTAAATTGTTGGAAGGACAAAAATTGTTACGACCAAGTATAACTGCATAAATAATAGTATTAGTGTGTTTGTCTTTAACTTTACATTTTATACAAATCATGTACAAAAATTGATCAAATATCTTTCATGTCATTGTCTTTGTCTTTTGATTGATCTATGTTATTTTTTTAGGTTTGGTTCAAAGAATCGATCAAATTCTTAGACAAAAAACTATCAAATAAAAATGTGACAAGTGTAAGAGGCACACAATTTGTTTTCTCTTTTGTTCTATAAAAGGTAATTAAAGGTTAATTGCATGACATGATTGGTCTCCCAATACAATTTTGTAATGTATGCACAGTGATTAGAAGTCAAGTCTGGGCTAGGTTATTGAGTCTTTATTTTGTGCAAATTCCAATGTTGTATAACAATACAAACATTTTAAATAGAAAAATGGCATAGTTTTGAAAGTTCTCTCCTATTGTGCTCTTTGCATGAATTATCAATGAAAAATGATCAATGATCCTTCATTTGGTCTTCATTGTCTTCCCAATGAATGTATGCTTTTATTAAGGTTTTGTATACATGTAAAAATGACCTAATGCTTATCACACATCCTAGATGACATTTTCTCATCATCGACATCATTATCACCTAATATCATTACATTTACATCAAATACCCTAATTCCCTTTATTAATTGAATAATATTACATTATTTAATTAATTCACTTTTTTTTTAATCATTTTTGACTAATTAAATAAATTTCATTTATTTAATAAAATCCTAATCTAACTTTATTCCTCTTGATTAATCAAATAATGCCAATTATTTAATTATGTCACGAATTACCCTATTCCCCTAAGTCAATTAAATTATTAATACTTAATAGTTTAATTAAATCACTTTCCCCTTAACTTGAATAATTAAATAAATTATTGAAACATCATTCAAAAAGGTCAAAACAAACAAATACAACTTTGGTTGTGAAAGTCAAACATGACTTGCATGTTCAAACTCAAAAAATATTAATCAATTCAATTAATTAATTACCCTCACCCACTTTTATGATTGAGAAAATTACAACCATCGATTGCTCACTATGATTGGCTGATTGATTCATCTATTTCCTAACTAATCCATCTATTCTTCAATCCCACTGAAGGCTCAACTTGATTTCCTCAATTCCACAGATTAGGCAATCTATTTCCTGTGATTGATCAATTAACATCCTTAATTGATTCAATCATAGAAGCTAACTAAGCAATCTAATTCCTCTCAACATCTTTCAACCATTCATCAAGATTTTCTACTACGCGGTCTTGATTGTTCATCTCAAAACATAAAATCTATATAACAATCCTCTTCATCCTAAAAAAAAATCAGAGAATTGACATCTTTTGCACAATGAAATAATGCCAAATTGATAATCGATTTCTCAGAAGCTTTTACACACATCTTTGATCAACATGACACCACATTGAAGCTTTTACAAGTGCATAATGGAGACTTCACATTGATACAATGCAATTCAACATCGCTGTAGATACACTTCAACATGAGATGTGTAACAGTATAGTTAATTAAATTCTTTGTTTGTTCTTCATTTGATAAACATTGTTTCATTGAATTCAATAATCTTGTATTGTTCATTTCATGAGTAATGGGTATGAATCTTAATATTTTTTTGAATTAGATTAGTTTAATTCATTCATGTGTTTGATTTCCTTATGCATCTCAGTTTCCCCCTTACACATTCTTGTACACCTGGTGGGACCCCAGTCCTTGACACTAACCTTTTTGAGAGTTTTAATTGAATAGTTGTAGGTTCTGAAACACAGTTGCATCTTCTAGAAACACACTTGAAAAAAATTTACGCCAATGCTACAGGAAACTCACGTGGTTGTTCCTTCGTTTCAACCATAGTTGCACTTTATGCAACTGCTATTGAATTTCTTAACCACTTTTTCTTTAAAAATGGGGCAGATTTTGACAATTTGGATTGCTCTTGCACATAACAGGGCCGCTTTTGACAATTTGGGTCGCTTCTGCTTCAAAAACGGATCCAATTTTGACAATGAGGACCAAAGTTAGTGAAAATAACAGGGACACTTTTGACTAACATTTGTGCTTCTGCTCTGTGTATTTTTGATTCAAAATTTGCGAAGTAATTTTTTGATTTCTAGCGCTAATAGTTGGCTATTTTGGATGTTTTGTGTTTGCTAACTTTGTTTGTGCAACTCTTGTAGGGATATGGTACACTTCACATCAAGAACAACTAATGATTTTATAGAAGGCGAATGGTCCAAATCCAAATTTTCAAAAGATTTCATCGTTTAGGATTTTTTTTGATTTGGTGCTTAAAAAATGAACCCCACAACTTGCACACTTTCAATTTGGTGCTTTTAAAAGGAACTTTTCAAAATATTTCTAGTTTAGGAATTTTTTTTGACTTGGTGCTTAAAAAATGAACCCCACAACTTGCATATTTTGATTTGGTGTCCTAAAATGAACTTTCAAAAACTTTCGTAGATTAGAACAACACTTTATGTTGGTGATCCTAAAATGGAATGCTTTCTTTTGACCAACGCTTTTATTATGTTGACGAAACGAAGGGTGATTATTTTGTTGACCACATTAAGAAATTTTTATTAGAAACACTCAAGAATTGGGGCTTAAAATTGGAAAAATACATTATGGTTTGTATATTTCTATCTACTTGTTTGAAATCTAGAACACTTCATTTTGGTGCTAAAGTGAATTGCTATCTTGTTTACACTTCATTCATTTTTTGGGATAGCCCTACTTGAGGGGCTTAAAAAGAATATTGCGATGAATTGTATGATGCGTCTTCCGTGTTTGGTAAACTAAAGTGTCTATCCTCTCCCCTCACATCTTTTGGTGATATTGGGTGATGGAAAACATTTTTGAGTTTTGTACTTGTTTCATTTCAAACATTACCTTAAAGAGGGGGCTTGCTATGAGATACATTTCGCGATGGAGAAATAATAAGCAAGGTCTCGAAGCACATTTACTGGTGGGCTATATTAAAGGTTGCAAAATCATAAGAAAGTAGTTCAATCCCGAGCGACAACATACTGCACCTAATCCCACACCTTAAGTGGAACAAGAATGGTTAACGAGTCTTAAGTGACCATCAGATGGTAGTGTATGTATGATGTTCATAGTTTTTTACTAAGAACCTTATTTTAAAAGCTATATATGTTTTTCAAAACACTCTTTGAAAGTAGTGCATTAGAGCTTTGCTTTCGAGAAGTTACTTACCAAGTCCAATTTTTTGGTTGAGGCGTAGAGCTTAAGAGTTCATTATTAACATACCTATACACTATTCCATAAATTGAATGTAAAATCATCCCTTAGGGGCATGAGATAATCCTAACTAAAAGAGTGTAACTACCTAGGGTGACTTGATTGATGCATACCAAAGTTACTTTATTGACATCAAATGCTTTGATTGATTTAAAAAGAACACATCGAAATAAACACTAAACTTGGTTAATAAAATATCAAACCCTTTAGACTTTGTGTGAATACCTTTGAAAAGAGGCCTATATTTGCACTCCTCGAAAATATATCTTAAACAAATTTCTCTAAATGTTTCCACATATTTAGGCTTACATTTCAAATCACATTTTAGACCAAATTCAACATTGGGAACTATAGTTTTAGTATCTTGACTTTCACAAACTTTGAGCTTTTCTGGAAAGAAATGTGCTTAAACTATATACATTTAGCATCAAATTTTTTGATTGTTGTGTTGTATTATCACTTTCCAAATTCTAAAATTAGATCAAACAAAAAACATCAAATCTACAATTTATCCAAATTGCTGCCAAACACGAAAACTGGAGAACAAACCTGCATAGAAACTGCTATTGCTTCTATTTTTTATTGCTATTGATCTAAGATTACTACAATTGACCAAAAATAGGCTGCTATTGCTCTTTGGATTATGATGGTCACTGTAAAAAAACTTTTCACTTTTGAAAATCAAAACACATTTGACCTAAAATTGGTTGCAGTTGATCCTAACAATGCCGCACTTGACCTATTTTTTTAGCCGTAGTTGACTTAAATTTGGCCGCTCTTGCCCAAAAATACCACTTTTGCATTCACTTTTTATTATTCATGAAACTTGCAATAGAGGCTGCTTTTGAGAAATATTACCCCAATTGACCTTTAGACTTGGCCGCAATTGACTTAAATTAGGCTGCTTTTGACAAAAATTAGGCCACTTTTGACAAAAATTATCGCTAATGCCCTAAAACTAGCCGCTTTTGCTATGCTTTTTGGTGAAAATTAGAAACTGATCTTAAACTGGTTAAATCTTGTGAGAATGAAAATAGTTAGACCCCCAAAACACGTCATATTAGCATCAATCCATATCCGTTTACAAAATCAAACACTCCAACCTAGTTTTAGGATTCAAAATCAAAACAACAACTTGGATCATTCCTTTACTCAAAATTCTAAGATATCAACATTTTCTTATACCTCAAAGCTAGTCCAAGTAGATTCTTGAACATATCCTCTAGAAAAACAAAGTGAAATATTGATCCAAGTCTTCAACATTTTTAATCCAAAGTTAGTAGCATTCACCCAACATCACTCACTTTACAACCATTTGGCGTCCTACTGCTCCAGTTCAACAACCAGGTCTTACAACACCTAGTATACAACCAAACGTCACATGAATTGAAGGAGAACAAACTAACATTATCAGTAGTTTGAGAAGTTTCATATTTGAGAAAAAGGAAACACCAACTCAGTGGAGAAACACAACTAATACCCTAGATAGAGAGGAATAAAAAGTTGATCTTGTAGTCGAAAGGCCAGTATTATCGCCTCCAATGTAGCAATAGATAAATCATAGCTTACACCACATCATCCTTTTAAAATAGAAAATCCCAAAAACACAACAACAATTCTTTAAAACAGAAGGTTCCAAAAAAACAAAGCATTCTTTTATTCCATAGTTGGAAATCACCAACTTCCACAAAATATTGGCACTTGTTTATGACAACCACATGATCCCACTACAGAAAGAAGATGGAAGCAAAAAAAATTAGCTCTATTATTCCCCCAATGAACACCACAAATGACATAAGTGACCCATGGGGTTATAGACCAAGTGACCTTATAACTCGAAAGGAACCCACATTCAAAGCAACATCAAACCAACCACCAAGTGAGGAGGAATTAATCCATAAACAACAAGAAATGATGGATAGGTCGAATCAAAATCCCAAAGAAACAGTCATAGAAGAAGTGGATAGTGAGGAATAATTAGATGAAGAAGAATTCTTTCAACACTCCAACAATCCCAAGGTACTTAAACTGATGGAAAAACTGCTAAGGATCCAAATTCCCACTTCTTTAAATTAGCAAAAAATGGTGCTAAACTACCTATATATTTTAATGTGGAAATTCTTAAAGATCCTAACCTCATTCCCTTAGGGGATAAATCATTTTTGAGAAAAATACCTAAACTAGGGGAGAATCTAAACATGTCACCAATCTTCTCACAAAATAATGATCAACCTAAACAACAACCAATGTATAACCATTTGTTTAGGAAACCATCCCAAATTGAGCAAGTAGCAGTGGTCTAACAATATCAAGGAGGTCCAACTCAATACATGTCACAAAACAACAACATACAAAACATGAGAAACTTTCCAACAATGGAACAAGGTAACATCCCATCACAAGGACAATGCATACCGCAAAATAAATTATATATTGATCCTTCAACCAAAAATTCATCTCAACAACAAGGTGTAACACCAACGCACTACTAGGGTAACCTTCAAAACAATTCGTCCCAACAACAAGGTATACCACCAATGCACTACCAAGGTAGCAGTGGTCTAACAATATCAAGGAGGTCCAACTCAATACATGTCACAAAACAACAACATACAAAACATGAGAAACTTTCCAACAATGGAACAAGGTAACATCCCATCACAAGGACAATGCATACCGCAAAATAAATTATATATTGATCCTTCAACCAAAAATTCATCTCAACAACAAGGTGTAACACCAACGCACTACTAGGGTAACCTTCAAAACAATTCGTCCCAACAACAAGGTATACCACCAATGCACTACCAAGGTAGCAGTGGTCTAACAATATCAAGGAGGTCCAACTCAATACATGTCACAAAACAACAACATACAAAACATGAGAAACTTTCCAACAATGGAACAAGGTAACATCCCATCACAAGGACAATGCATACCGCAAAATAAATTATATATTGATCCTTCAACCAAAAATTCATCTCAACAACAAGGTGTAACACCAACGCACTACTAGGGTAACCTTCAAAACAATTCGTCCCAACAACAAGGTATACCACCAATGCACTACCAAGGTAACCTTCAATACAATTCATCACAAAAACAAGGTGTACCACCAATGCACTACTAGGAAACCATTGTTTAGGAAACCATCCCAAATTGAGCAAGTAGCAGTGGTCTAACAATATCAAGGAGGTCCAACTCAATACATGTCACAAAACAACAACATACAAAACATGAGAAACCATTGTTTAGGAAACTATCCCAAATTGAGCAAGTAGCAGTGGTCTAACAATATCAAGGAGGTCCAACTCAATACATGTCACAAAACAACAACATACAAAACATGAGAAACTTTCCAACAATGGAACAAGGTAACATCCCATCACAAGGACAATGCATACCGCAAAATAAATTATATATTGATCCTTCAACCAAAAATTCATCTCAACAACAAGGTGTAACACCAACGCACTACTAGGGTAACCTTCAAAACAATTCGTCCCAACAACAAGGTATACCACCAATGCACTACCAAGGTAACCTTCAATACAATTCATCACAAAAACAAGGTGTACCACCAACACACTACCAAGGCACCCTTAAAAACAATTCATCCCAAAAACAAGGTATACCACCAATGCACTACTAGGGTAACCTTCAATACAATTCATCACAACAAGGAGGTGTACCACCAACACACTACCAGCGTACCCTTCAAAAAAATTTGTCCCAAAAACAAGGTGTACTTCCAACACACTACTAGAGTACCCTTCAATAGAATACACCACAACAAGGACTTAATCCTCCTTCCATACCACAAAGACTTAACTCTTCTCACAATCAACAAGGACTTAACCATCCTTTTACACAACAAGGACTTAACCCTCCTTTCACACAACAAGGACTTAACACTGCTCTCACACAACAAGGATTTAATACTCCTTTCACACAACAAGGACTTAACCCTCCTTACAATCAACAAGGACTTAATCCTCCTTTCACACAAAGATGACTTAACCCTCCTTACAATCAACAAGGACTTAATCCTCCTTCCATACAACAAGTACTTAACCCTCCTTCCATCCAACATTGTTACCAAGGTCCTATACCTCCACCATACCCAACCTATGACCAAATGAACATCTTGGGACAATAAGGCTACTACACACAGGGTCCCCAAACAAATGTACCAAACACCAAGGTAGGCATGCAATTACAAGCCCTAAATCAAAAGATATTGGACATCCAGATTGGAAAACCAAAGAAGACTTACACTCTACAGGATATATGTCCCCTCCCTAAAAAATTTCAAAATACCAAAGTTTGACAAGTACAAGGGAAAAGGAGATTTGATAGAACATGTGCAAGACTTCTCAGTAGCTTGCATAGAAGTACAAAATAGTGATTCCTACATAATGAGACTTTTTCCATGTAGTCTTACTGGTCATACTATGGAATGGTTCTCCCATGTACCACTAGGTATTCAGAGTTTTGATGACTTATCTAACAAGTTTGTGAACCACTTCTCTTTCAACATAGAATAGGATGTCACCATCATTGACCTATACAAAACTAAACAAAGCCAAGGGGAATCCTTTACATCCTACCTATAAATATGGAGACATAACACTAGTAGGTGCAAGTGGCCTATTCTCGGCAAAGAACTGGTGGATATATTTGTTTCCAATGTCCAAGCAAAAACCAATTACCAACTCACCATGTTATGCCCCAATAACTTTGAAGAGAATATTGAAAAGGAACTACACATTGAAAGAGCTCTCATAGCAAGGGGATTCATTAAACTAAACAACTCAAAAGGCAACCATTCTAGTTTGAATGATAAACCCAAGATTTGGGCCAAGAACAAAAATGTTACCAATGATGGAGTAGTTGATGCTAGAGTTTTAGGGAATGTGTAAAATCCCAATGGACCATAAAACAAAGCCCAAGTTGCACAAATAAGTTACACTCCCAATAATGTACAAAATAATCAACTCATCTATCCCCAAAATAATCAATTGGATAACCAACAGAAAAATTAGGGAGGACAACATAGACAATATAACCAACCAAGGAGGAAATTCACTACATTAGGAGAAACACTTGAGACAGTCATGCGTAAATTAGTTCAACAAAACCTCATCAAATTCAACGAGTGCACAAACTATGAAGATCCAAGTTTTAAAATACCATGGTACAATGGAAAGAACTTATGCGAGTTCCACAAGATCAAAGGACATATGATGAATAACTACATGAGACTTAAACATATAGTACAAGACTTAATCAACAAGGGAGAAGTTGATATAGAACACCATCTTGGAAACAAATACCTCCAAATATACACGAATCAAATTCCTAACCATGCTAAGAAAAATTATAAATGGAAAGAATAAGACTATCACAATGCCAACTACACCTATGGTAAAGCCATCCTAGGCACCCTCTCCCAAGTAGATGACACTAGAGTCAATGTGCTAACTATACGAGGCATGGAACCCGAATGTAATGTAACTGCTTGTCAAGGAAAAGTCACAATAAAAGGAGGCCCACCTAAACCCACAACCAAGTTATCCAATGACTATAGTATTGTGGAACAACTAAAGAAGACCCTCGCCTTGATCTCCATCCTAGAGTTGTTGAAATTATCACTTGCGCATAAAGAAATACTAGAGAAAGATTTAGAAACATTAGTCCCTAATGACCTCAATCCTAATCAATTTCAAGCCATGGTTGGAAAAATCATGACCACTCATCATTTAGTCTTTTCTGAGAAAGTCCTTCCACAAAAATCATTCCAAAACCAATCCCTCTATATAGAGGTTGGTGTCCACAAATATAAGGTCAAAAGATTATTGATAGATAATGATGTAGGTCTAAAAACTTGTACCTTAAAATTTTTTAAACATCTGGGGTATTCTAGTGATGTAATCAACAAGGGAAAAATCATCACTATAAGGGCTTATTATGACCTTGAAAAAAAATTAGAAGGGAAAATTGGGGTTCCTGTATAGATAGTACCAACAACAACAAAAACATGTCAAGTACTAGACCTTGAGCTACCATATAAAATTCTTCTAGGATGCCCATGGATTCATGCACTACAAGTAGTTCCTTTGACATTCCACCAGTGTCTAAATTTTCCTCACGAAGGAAAGGAGGTTACATTATACACCGATCTTGAACCCTTCCACTATTATACAAAATTGAAGGAGAAATACAACAAAATATAGTACATACCTAGTAATGATATATCATTCCACTCCTCATATGTTGGCCCATCAACACTACCAAAACCTTAACTAAAACCACATCAAGTGAACAAGCAAAATTTGATCCCAAGAATCAAGTACTTGCCAAAGGTAACGAAAACTATCATTTCAATCAAGCCTTTTGCATTGGAATGATTCCCCCAACACCAAAGGTTTATGGAGGGCCAAAGGAGATCAAACATGTTCAAGTAGTAACAATGGTAGTCAAACCCACAATCTTTACCAAGTGGGGAGGTATGAAAGATGAAATATTCAAAGAGGACCTCTCGTCAATGATCTACAAAGAAGAACAAGAACTAGAACAACTACAACCCTTTCCCATTGATCCTAGCAATAAAGGGTATTAGATGGATAAAAAAATGGAATATATTGGAAAAGGTGGACTTGGGAAACAAAAACAAGGTAGATAGGAACCTATCATAGTGGAACAAAGAAAGAAGAATATGGGACTAGGCTATGGTTTGATAGACGTGGTTACTACAAATGCTAGATGTGCCTATTTTGAGAAAGGAGCTCCTTTTACTGACATTAAGAAATTGGATACCTACCATCTTATAAACAAAAATTTTCTAATCAAGGACCTATTTGAAAGCTTTAGCATAAGTATAGTCCCTACCCGACCTAGCAAACCTATACTTAAAGACTATACTTATGAAACAAACTCTAACGAGTATGGATGGGATTCCCTCACTTCTAGTGATGATGACATAGATACCCAATGGGAGAATGATGCAAGAGCTATATTGACCATTTCAGAAACTTTTGTAAGCTTTACATATAATGATGAAAACCTACCCCTTTGCTATCCACAATTAATAGATTGGGACCAACAACATCATATGCCTATTTTGGATCAATTCTAGAATGATGAATTCATTGCAGGGTTTATGGGACTTCCTACCGATATACCATCAAGAGATCATAAAGCAGGGTTTCTCATAGAACTCGAACAAGAAGCATATTTTGGAGGGGAGATTGTGTCCTCTAGTCACAAAATTGAAAAAGACAATGTAAAAATCAAAATGAGATCCCCTAGGGAAAACCACAATGTGGCTCTATCGGATCTTGAAAAGAGAAAAATAAAGGTCAAATCTAAGGGTGAAAACCTCTTTGAGGCGCCCACAGATGGAGGATTCAATCTCCTTATTTTTGAATATCAAGAGAAGTCGACACTCCTAGTTGAAGAAGCTGAACCTGCCAATGTTGGCACAACAAAAACACCCAAAATCACATACCATGTAGCATCACTTGATCCTAAAGAAAAGGTAAACTTATCAACATTCATCAAACAAAGGAAAAAAAATTCACATGGAAATATGCAAACATGCTAGGGCTAGATCCAACATTGGTCGTACTCCACCTAGCCATATTTCTTGGAGCTAAAACCATCAAGTAGAAGCTACAGAAGATGCATCCATAGATAACACTTTCGGTAAAAGTAGAATTGAATAAACTGCTAGATGTAGTGTTTATTAGACCAAATGATTATCCTAAATGGATGTTAAATATAGTACCAGTATCAGAGCCCACTGGGGGAATAAGAATTTGCACAGACTTCTGAGATCTAAACAAGGCTTTCCCAAAATATGACTTCCCTCTTTTGAGAATTGATATGATCATAGATATGTACCAGTACAAGACATGAAATGTTGTCACTAATGGATGGCTTCTCAAGATATAATTAGATAAAGATATCTCCTGAAAAAATAACATTCACGTGTGCATGGGGGACCTTCTATTGGAATGTCATGCCATTCGGTCTAAAGAATGCAGGGGCAACTTATTAGCGAGCAATGACTACAATCTTTCATGATATGTTGCATACAACTATGGAAGATTATGTGGATGTCATACTACCAAAGTACATCAAAAGAGAAGACCATTTGACCAGCCTTGCAAAAGTATTTGACAGACTTGAACCATACAACTTGAGGCTCAATCCAAAAAAGTGTGTATTTGGAGTAACATCTGGAAAAATGCTAGGGTACATAGTATCAAGAAGAGGCATCGAAGTAGATCCTACAAGGGTGAAGGCCATATTAGAAATGCCTCCTCCAAGGATATTCAAGAAGCTAAGAATTCTACAAGGGAAACTAGATTCCATCAGGAAATTCATCACACAATTGGCAGACAAGTGTCTTCCATTCACCCATCTGTTACACAAAGACATCACATTCAAATGTGATGGTGCATTTGATCAAGCATCCCAAAAAGTCAAGGAGTATCTACTTACTCCTCTAGTATTAATTCCACCTTTTCTAGATAAAGCAATGATACTCTGTGTCTACAACACAAGTAGCATTAGGAGCTCTTTTAGCACAACTACATGACAATAATAAGGAAAGAGCAGTCTATTATATGAACGAACATTGGTGGGCTATGAATTGAACTATTCACCCATAGAAATAGTAAGTATCTTTGTTGTCTTTGTGGCATAGAAGTTGAGACACTACATCTTGAACAAACAAGTAAAGCTGATCTCAAAAGTAGACCCCCTAAAGTTCTTATCGGCGAAAGTAGCTCTAACAGGTAGGATTGCTAAATAGGTAATGATATTGTGCAAGTTTAACATAGAGTACATTGACCAAAAGGCTATCAAAGGAAAAATCACAGTAGATCAACTAGCAGAAGCACCAATGGAAGATCACCAACCTCTCACAATAGAATTACCAAATGAAAGCATACTACTAACAAAATAGACAAGCTGCTAGACCTTGTACTTTGATGGGTCCCACACTCAACATGGATCAGGAGCAAGTATCTTATTCATCACACCTCAAGGGGATATTATACCTAAAGCTTACATGATTGCATTCCCATGTACAAACAACATCTTGGAATATGAAGCACTAACCATAGGACTCAAAATGGC
>VDFB02025173.1:0-23462 GCA_007258455.2 Sequoia sempervirens
AGACTGAAGAAATTTACTATGGAGTTGACTCCAGTACCTTCAATCCCTTACAATGTGACTAACTTTTAGGTATTTGAAGATGATAAGCATATTTTGGATTTTATTACAAGTTCAGATGTCTTTACTTCTTAGATTATTGATGAAGTTGAGCCCCAAGAAGTAGAGATGGATTTGGAAGGGGTGATTAATTTGAAGACTAATACTATTCCAAGGGGAATAGTGCAGCTAGAGAGGATTTTTGATCCGGATAAGGTTAGAGATCAGGAGAAAGATGCTAAGAAGGAGTCCATTAGTGGACAATGTGAAACATAAAACATGGGGACTCAAGATGACATAAAAAATGTCTTCATTGGTAAAGTGTGTACTCCTGAGGAGAGAAAATGAATCATTGATGCCTTGCATATGTATCAATATGTGATATCTTGGAGCTATGAGGACTTGAAGACATATACCACTTCAATTATAACTCATACTATCCCTTTAAAGCTAGGAGCAAGACCTTTTAGGCAGAAGGCCAATCAATGCCCTGCTAGAACCCATAATCCAAAAGGAAGTGTAGAAGTTGCTATCTTCTAGAATCATATTTCTAGTCTCGCATTCAACCTGGGTTGCAAATCTGGTCCCTGTGAGAAAGAAAAATGGGGAGATCAGACTATGTGTGGATTTAAGGAACCTTAACAGAGCATCAAAAAAGGATAATTATCTAGTTCCTTTGTTGGATGAAGTGCTTCAGATTGTTAATGGGTCTCAAATGATGTCTTTTCTAGATGGTTACTCTTGATATAACCAAGTTATGGTACAATATGAAGATAGGCATAAAACTTCTTTCACCAAAAAGTGGGGCACTTTTTCCTACAAAAGGATGCCTTTAAGCTTGATCAATGTTGGAGCTACATTCCAAAGAGCTAAGGACATAATTGGTAAGTGCATCATAATTTATATGGATGATCTGACAGTTTTCTCCAGAAAGTGAGGTGATCATATAATAGACTTATGCAAAGTATTTCAAAGGTGTAGAGAGTTTGGCATTTCTCTTAACCCAAAGAAATGCATCTTTGGGGTTACTAAGGGAAAAATTTTGGGGTACGTTATTTCAGAGAAGGGCATTACTATTGATCCTGAGCGAGTGGAAGCCATACTCAAAATTCAACCACCTGTTAGCAAGAAAGAAATCAAATCATTTTTTGGTAAGATTAACTTTGTACAAAATCTCATCACTGGATTTGCTAAGATAGTCAAGCCATTAAATGACATGTTGAAGTAGGAAGCTAAAGTTGAATGGAATGCAGAGGCTAAAGAAGCATTTTCAGAAATCAAAAGGGGCATTGCTAAAGCCCCAGTGTTGGTGAGTCCTAATTATGCTAAGCCATTTTACATATATTAATTTGCTTCTAATCACTCCTATGCTGGCATGTTGACCCGAAAGTCTGATCAAGGGAATGAGCACCCCATAGCATTTATGAGTGCACCACTAAAAGATGCAGAACTAAGGTACCCAACTATGGAGAAGCAAGCCTATGCCTTAGTTAGGGCTGTGAATAAATTCAGACACTATGTTCTAACAAACAAGGTCTTTGCAATAGTGCCAAATCCTACAGTCAAGTTGTTACTGATGCAAAATGAACTGGGAGAATGTAGAGCTAAGTGGGTGACTATGTTGCAGGAGAATGATATTGAGATTCAACCCATGAAGCTGGTAAGAGGGCAAGGGCTTACTAGAACAATGGCTGAAATGGGGCCTGATCTTGTAGCCTATCATTATAATCTTGAAGACGTTTCTCTAGGGGACTGGTATGACGATATCATTTATTATATTTTGAATCAATAGTGTCCAAATCATCTTAATTTTGTACAAAGGAGAGCATTGCGCTTGAAGAGTGACAATTTCATGCTAAAGGGAGTTGTTCTATACAAGAAAATCATGAAGGTGTCTACTTGAGATGCTTGGGAAAGCAAGAAACTGAAAGGGTGATGGAAAAATTTCAAGATAGATATGGGACTGGCCATGTATCTGCACCTTCCATTTCAAATCATATTCTAAGAGCTAGTTATTATTGGACCACATTGTTCAAAGATGCACATAATCATATCATAACTTTTCATGTATGTCAAACTACAGCTACCAAAGAAAAGCATGTGGCACTACAACTTCAACCTATTTTTGAGGTAAAACCTTTCGCACACTGGGGAATGGACTTCATAAGTCCAATCAATCTGCCTTCTTCTACAAGCCACATGTATATTCTCACTGTTACTAATTATTTCACAAGATGAACTGAGGCTCTTACATGTAAACAATGTACTTCTAAAGTGGTAATCAATTTCATCGAATTAGGTATTATCAATCGCTTTGGATGTCCTATGTCTTTGGTTTGTGATAATGGTCCTACATTTACATCATTGAAATTATTTAACTGGGCCTTTAATCATGGAATAATAATTAAATTTGCATCCAATTATTACCCCTAGGGTAATGGTCTAGCTGAGTCCTCCAACAAAAACCTCCTAACAATCATTCATAAGCTATTAGAAAGAAATCCTAAGGACTGACATACCTAGATTCGGTTTTCTCTTTGGGAAGATCATACAATACATAAGACTTCCATAGGAACTTCCCCTTACCATTTGGTTTGTGGGCTAGAAGTCGTGTTTCCCATCTAGTTAAAAATCCCCACCCTACAGTTCATTAATGAATATTATGATGAAGGGGATAAATGAGAAGCCTAACTTGCTGAACTGTTACACCTTGAAGAAAAATGAGATGAAGCCCTAAATTTTTTTTCTAAGCATTAGGGTGTGCTTTTCACTTGAAAACTCTCACTGGGGAGGATATCCCACTACCTGTCAATGGGCAGTACTTGAAGCATTATTTACAATCCTGAGCTGTCTACAGCTCTTTACTTGTACATAGTTAGTTTAGGTTTCTTTTCTATTTGGTTTGTTTTGTTTGGGTTAGGGTAGGTTTCATTTTTGTTTGTTGCTTTTGGTTTTATTTTGGTTTGGTTTTCTTTTGCTCCACTTTTCTTTCGGGTTTTCCTGCTTTTGGGTATGTTGCATCTGCATGCCACGCATTTATTATGTGGGACTATTCTGAATATTTCTCTTACAAACTCCAATCATCCTTCCAGAGTCAGTTGGGTAAAGTTCTGTATTGTTGTCACATGTATTAAGTGCCATGACTGGATAGGTCATGGGTTAGATTAAAATATGGAATCTATTTGGGTATTATATCTTTACATAGATCTTTAAAATTCCAAAGGAACATAGGGTCCTTATGAAGTCTGGTTAGGTGAAAAATATTATTTCTTCTTCAATGCCACTGTGGTTCTTAGCCTTGAGTGTGAACTTCATTGTTCACAAGTTGGAACAAAAGTGAAAAGAAAATAAATATATAAAAAAGGAAGATATTGAAAAAAAAAAATCCAACCTATCAGGGGTATCCAAGTATCTCTACCGGGGCTATGGAATTTTGGCTGGCAGTAGAGCTATACTTGGGAGAACTACAATGATAACCTCATCGAGGCTGTGGATTCCTGAATGGAAGTGACGCTCTATCCAGGATACTTTTGGAGTTCAAATCTTTACGTAACCTAGTCAGACTAAATTTGGCCCCTGTTGCAACTAAGGAAAGGGAAATGAATGTATATGCACACACTTTGACCTTGGTATAGGAAAGGTTTGTCTGCCTCTGAATCTTGAAGCTCTGCTAAATTGGTGACCTGATGCAATGACTAAAACTAGAGATTGTGGGTTCTTGATTCCATTTTTTCACTAAAATTCCCTAGAGCATTCCCCCAACATGACTCGCCATTCGTTGAGCAATTTCTGTGCACATGCCCCATTGAAAGTAGGGACCCCTTTTTTTTCACTCTAATTTTTGGTGCTTTGGCCCTTTGATTATGAGGAATTTCTTGCTTCCACATGTGCTTGAATCTTTATCTTACTTGCACTAATGATCCCTTTAGGTTATTTGTTGAAATTATTAAGTTTCAAGATATTTCTGGGTTTTCCTTTGATTTCAGGATTCTCCTCCTCTAGCAAAATTCCCCGGTTTCCTTGAAATCCTAGTGAGGAGGAACTTATACTATGATCCAGGGATTCTAGTCCTTTGCAGAATTCTGTATCAACCGGATTTCTCTAAAATTCTTGCACTCCATTGAATTCTTGGGTTTCATTTTTGGTTGCCTTGTCAATAGCATTAATGCTTTATTGTACAATTCCTATGGCATCTATTTAGTCAACTTTGTGGAATTCTTTTGCCATTGAGAATTTATCATTTGTGTTTTGTTGATCTAAGAGGTTTGATCTTCAATGCTGGGTTTCATTTAACTTGTGGACTTTTAACATTTGTGAGTTTGGTGGTGAATTTCCTGGGCGTGACCATTGTTGCTACTATTTGTTGGGGTGTCAAATTTGGTTACCAGTCATTGAACATAATTGCATTCATCCAATCAATGGTATGTATTTGTTCCCTTACTTTCAAATGTCGGATGAGAGTGATTCTTTGACGTTCTGAGTATGCGTGGAGCCTAGATTTTCCATGTTCGGCGCCGACTATTTTAAAACTAGGGCTGCGCAAATGTTTCATAATTTCTAGAGGTCTAGAAAATGCACCCCTTAGTTAATCATTTTATGTTTGGTAGTGCCCAATTCATCTCCAAACCTGGCTTGGCGTGTATGATTGCTTTAGCTTGGTTTGATTTTAAGGTTTTTGACCTTGACCGTTTGTCGGCCATGGGTGAGTTGTAAACGTATGAATTCAGTTCCATTCAGATGAACTCACTTAGGTATGTTCCCAACAACCCATTTCTATGATTAATGAGTTGAGCAATCCAAGTCTGAGCTAACTCCCTTGTATTAATGGAGAATTTTAGGGTTTTGAGCTTAGACGTTCGATGGTTAAATTTAGGGCATCACCATTCCTCACCAATTTGCATATGAGAGAGTTGAAGATGTGATACGAGCAATAAGAAATGTAAAACAAGAGGTATTCAAACCCAAAGTCTCAAATTTGTGATTGCTGGATTGTTCTGGGCGGGCTCATGAGAAATGATAGTTTTCAGGATCCCGAGGTCTTCGTGGAATTTTCACACCCTCAAAATTTCCCAATTTTCCCTCACTCTTTTGTTTTCCTAGAGGCGTGCAAAAGGATTGGAGTTTTGAGTTCCTCGTGGAATTCCTTCTTCGACAGATTTTCCCAGATTTTCCCAAAATGACTTCGCAATATAAATAATTGGAGAGATGAAAGAATTTTGTGATGTGTATTTGGCATCTCATGATTGATATTGATGATTTAAATGATATTGCATGTTTTCCTTTCATGTTGTAATGATTAAACTGATGACATTTGTACTTGATCAGTGAAGTCTGCCAGACATGGAATTTCCCGGAACTCCTCTCTGGCTGGTTTTTCCTAGATTGTTCAAAATACCGGATTTAACATGATTGTGTTTTATGATTGATTTGAGGGATTTTTGTCATGATTTTGGGCTGGTTTAATGATGAATATGTTTTTCATGGGTGATTAACCTTGATTCTAATATTATAAAAGGATTTATTATGGTTTTTTCTATTGGATGCAAGATGAATCATGGAAGACAATAGTCAGGAAGACCAAGGACAAGCAGGCAGATCCAAGTGTTGAAGGGTATGCTATCTCCAAGGTAGAAAGAATCAAAATGGATAAAAGAGTAGGGTCTCAGAGAAAGAAGTTCTCCAGGCTACCTGGTGCAAGAGCACCCATAGGTTGCCATAGGTTGTTTAGAAGGTCTATCTAGGACAACTAAGAAATTTAATTTAGGTCATTGTATGTGAGCCTTAATGGAATTTTTGTTGAGTTTTGATTAGATGAAGGTCATGTTGACCATAGAATAGGTGTCATAAGGTTCTAGCTCAAAATGAGGTTTTGGATTTTTAGGATTCTTGCAAAATGTTTGAAAATGTTGCTCAATTGGAGCTACAAGAGGCCAAGAAGAGCCCAAGGGAGAGGATAACTGATTTGGTGACCTATTTAGGGGATGCCTCAACATTAGAGTCATTTTTTTTTTTGAAGCATATGATATTGTTTGAAGTTTTATTTTTGAATTCAAGAGTAGCAAATGTGATTGAGTGTGAATTTTCTAGTTTTTGCATTGAAGTGATGGTTTAATGGATTGATCATGGCACTGTAATTTGTGTAGGATGTAGATTAGTTGATCTTCGAGCATTGTGTGGTATTAGATAGTTTCCTTTTTCAATTTCAAGCATTGTTTGTAATTTGTTTGGTTTTCATACCGTTGCTGGTCTGAACCAGGCAGTTTTGTGAGAATGGAGTGTTAGTTCACTTTCCCACCATACAAATTGTACAACCCTTTGGGAATAGTGACTAGACTCCATGGATGTACATATGGTATAGTATAGGGCCTTTGAAAGCACATGAGCTACTGTGGAAGTCTTGCCCTAGGCGAGCCAGGGAAGTGCCCAGCTAGGAAAGACCTTAGTGCGAAGCACTTGATTTGCAGGGGTGTCAATTTCCAGACAAATTACCTTTTGGAGAAGGTAGGTATGTGTCTTTCCAAGACATGGTAAGGAGAAAGAAACTCCATCAATCCATCTGGTGAGGGAAGCACTTAACAATTTGTAGAGAAGCCAGGAAAGGGCTTAAAAAGCCTAGTTTTGCTCATTTTCAAGTTAGGGCTTTGTACGGACAGCCAAGACCCAAGACCCCAAAAATACTTGAGAGGTGGGCATATGAACCAGGAATCCCAATAAAATATTTGGGTTTTCTTTGGAAAGTATTGGAAACAAACCTGATTTCTCAGAGGAGACCTAATAGGGCTAATAGGGCTAGTAGCTTCCTAGGCCTAATATTGGAGTTTGGTGAAATCAACCTATATATGGAGTTAGGTGGACCCCTAATACACTTAGTAGGATGGATGGAAGACTTTAGAAGCACCTCCACACCCCTGTAAAACTATATTCAAGAATTTGGAGGATTATTAGCCTTTAGGGTGGATTAAGGGCTAAGGCAAGTGTTTCAAGGTTGCACCAAGTCTTGACTTGGTAAGAGGATCTATGTTGATAGTTGGGTTGGCAAGAAGAAAATAGGGGACCTTAAGAAGGAAGAGGTCCTATAGGTTTCAAGTGGTGGAGTGAGACACCCTAGAGGTCTTCCAAGCAAGACCTAGAGCATGAATCAGTGATTGATTCATCCAACCTCCCTATCACTACCAGTGAGCTTGGTCCAACTATACAACATAAAGGCCATTCTTGATCAGATTGAAGATGATGGAGATTTCATTTAGAGTCATGAATATGACCTTGTGAAAGACAAACTGATAGGAGAGATAGACTGGCTAGAGGAAGAGAAGACATAATTAGAGCAGATCATGAATCCAGTGATCAAGTACACCAAGTTATGGCTCAAACACAAGATTTGGGAGTTGTAAAGTGAAGTTGTGCAATGCACTTAATACTTAATGGGAGACTTGGAGTATTGTTCTACTTCTGAAGAGTCAATTTAGTAGGACCCTAAGGGTAAGGCTAAGGTGAGTACTCCTTTCAAAATAATGATTAAGGATGCTCAAGTAGAAGAAGGAGAGAAGCAAAGAGGACCTATTTTCAAGAAAATAAAACATATTTCAAAGAAAAAGAAACTTGCAAAGGAAGAAGTTGAGGAAGAGGGAAAAGAGGGTAGTGCTTTCATTCCTAAGAGAAGAAGAATAGTTAGATTCTCTTAGAAGAAGAAGAAATCTTCCAAGGCAGGGGATGAAGCTGGCCCACCAGTAGTAAGTGTGGAAAGTTCAGGAGAGAAAACATAGGAGTATACAAGAAGATCAAGAACTCCCTCTCCCAAGGATGGTGTGCCAAAGAAAAGTGTTCCTGTAGTTGTCCCTGCCACAGACCATGATAATTTCCCTCCTTCTCATGAAACTCATAATGTACCAAGTGAATCTAAGGATGTAGAGGATCACCAAGATCAAGGAGAAGAATAATTATGAGAAGGTGAACTCTTCAATATAGAGGTAAAGATAGAAAAGATATTATAGTCCCATTTGGTGACTTATGAGGATTCACCTATAGGAAATGAAGAAGATAGACCTCCACAGAGAGGAAGTGCCAATCAAGACCCCTTGACCAGTGCATGAAGAAGAACATGATAAGGGAAGTGAAGATAAAATTGAAGAAGTTCCTGACGAATAAAATTTGAATATGGATTCCTCTAAATGGCAACAGGATGTGGTTGGAAAAGGTAATGTGTAGTCAGATTCCACTATTCCTACTTGGGTGGATAAGGAATTAAAGAGTAAAAAAACTATGGTGGATGATACTCCTCCCAACTGGGATGAATTACTAGAAAATATAAGAAAAGGAAATTCAAAGAAGAACGCCAGGGTTATCTTTGGGATTGAGAGAAATGAAGCCAATAATAGGGTAATTCACATTGCCACCCCTGTATCAAATAAGAATAAGGATGAAGTGATTGGAAGAGATTACAGTGTGCAAACTATCAGCTTGGGACCCACCTGGATGATTCAAAAAGTTGAAGAATTTGAAGGCTCCAGTGCTGTTATTTTGAGCAGATTAAAGAAAGAGGTGCAAGCTAAGCAAGATTTGAAGGAGAATGACAAACTGAAGAGGTATTTGAAATATTTAATGAAACCCTTGTAGTCTATCAGTCAAATCAGCTCCTCATCATCTGCATCAAGTTTCCTACCATAAGAAACAATAACTGAGTTGGAGAAGATGAAAGCCACTACACATGCCACACTGAACTGGTTGCAGGGAGTGGAAGCCAAAGGAGATAGTGCCATTAAAGATATCCTGTCAACCGATGGAGATGCTATAAGATCAATAGAGTGGTTGAAGAATGTACTGGCTCAAGATAAGGAGGATGTTCATCTCTTGTTGTAGACGACCAAAACCATCATGGAATACTCTGAAGACAAACTGGTAAGTGATGGAATTCTTCCTCCTTCCAAAGTTGTAGAACCCTAGGAATGGTACAAAGCTTTGCAAATAAGGAAAAGGGTTTTTGAAGAAGGTGCATAAGAAAGGAAAGAAAATTGAAGATACCCTAACTAAAATCTACAACAAGTTCATTTCCTTCTTCGAAGTTATGACAGGAAGAAAAAGGTTTGCACCAAAATATCTAAATTTGGAGCAACTGAGAAAAAGGTGGCGTGATGTATATTCTCCAAACATTAAGGAACCAGTTACCAAACACCAGTTAGATGATCCAACCACATACATTGCAATTATGGATAAGTATCAAATTTTGAAGGTGGATTGGGATAAGGTTGTTAAGTAGTCAAGAGAGGAAATTAAATCCATTGAAAGAAAAATTAAGGTTTTGGTTATTCCACCTATTGCCAACTTGGAGAAGGTATTTTTGATGGTGCAAGATAAAATGGAGCCAGATAAGGACAAAGGGGAGAGTAGTTAATGCAATGCCTCATCATAATTTGTGCTTCCCCATTATTCCTCTTCATCCTTCACATGCTTTGGAATGAACCATGTTCAAGATTCTAGGCTGACCTGGATGGAACACATCCATTTAATGCACATTTTACTTCATTTTGAATTCTTCTTGGCCGACTTGTTTTTTGGGCCTATTGTTTTGTAACCCTATTTGGGCTAACATAAGATGTAATCTCTATAAATAGGGATATTTCCTCATTTGAAAGGGCTAGATAGTTTTATATTGGAGCGAATTAAGTATTAGAGCAAGAAGTTAGTAGTTAGATTATTTTCAAGCAAGAGTTGTAACAAAAGGCTGGAATTGTTGCTACTTTGGATGATTTAATGCAAGTAAAGGCTTTGTGATTTGGTGTCCTTCTTGTGTTAATTTTATCTAGCATGGTTCCTATGATTCTATCTTTTGAAATTTCTTAATTTTATTTTATATATGTTAGATTTGATGTTAGAAGATTCAATGGTGATTATGATTTGATGCTTGAAGTGTTGCAACAATCTCTAGTCCATAATTTTTGCAGCTAGCTAATTGTTGGTTGCTTTGCAAAGTTAGCCCAGACTTTCATATTCATTGTGCTTAGTTCAGTTGTGAATGTTTTTTCATTCTAATTGGAATAAGGTTGTTTTGGATAAATGTTCATGATCTGAAAATATTTCATGCCTTAGAAGATTGCACTATTTCTGTAAGATTATAGATTTATCTGGGTCAAGTAGGAACTAGTTTCTAAGGGATTGGTCCATTTCAATTATTTGGTCATTTGCACTATTAATCTTAGGATTAGTGTTAATCTTATAAGTCTCTTTGAAACCCTTATCTTTTGCTATTTCTTTCATTATTTGGGTTAGATTTAGGATTTGAAGTATCACCATATTGCTAGATCTGATAAGTTTGATGATTCAATATTTGCTTGTAGTAAGGTCCCTTTATGATTACCATAATTTTCACATATTATTTGAATTGTTTATGCATTTTCAAGACCCAACATTAGAGACCTTGGGGTTATCTCTTTAGGCTTGCTGATAGATATTTACCTTTCAAGAGAGATAGGATATTTGTATCTTGTCTGAGTTGTTGTGCAGAAAAAACTATCAACAAAGCACAACTTGTTGAGAATTGGATAGATGATTCAAAAGGGATATGATCTTTAGTTCAAAGATGGAAGATGCAAGATACATGGAAGTTCTGGGAATATGATTGCAAAAATAAAACAAAGAAAAGGTAATATTTTTCATCTGAATACTGCTAGTCTGAGTTATTTAATTTCTCAAGTAGATGGAAGATGGTTGTGGTACAGGAGGTTATGTCATCAAATTTTGACAACATTATCAAGATAAGTTATACTCAAGCAGTAAGAGATCGTCCTAGTTTAGTGAAGCCTGCTAATATAATCTGCAAGGAATGTCAGATGGGTAAACAAACTAGAGTCTCTTTCCGAAGCAAACAATTTCATTCAAATAATTTGTTGGAGCTGCTACATACTGACCTTTGTGATCCCTCTAGAGTCAAAAGTATTCATGGAGAAAGGAATTTTATGTTGGTTATTAATGATTACTCTAGAATGAATTGGGTTTCCTTTGTAAGAGAAAAATGTGAAGCATTGGAGAAGTTCAAAAGTTTCAAGGCTATGGAAGAAAATGAGAAAGGTCTAAAAATCAAGTGCCTGAGATTTGACAGAGGTGGTGAGTTCATTTCCAAGGAGTTCAACTCTTATTGTGAAGAGCTTGGAATTAAAATACAGTTATCTACTCCAAAAACCCCTCAATAGAATGGAGTTGCAAAGAGAAAGAATAGACCAATTTTGGATGCTGCCAGAACAATGATGATGGAAGGAAATGTGTCTCAGATGTACTGGAGTGAAGTGGTAAACACTGATGTGTATACTTTGAATCGGGTAAATATTAATGGTAATTCTAGTAAGACTCTCTATGAGTTATGGTTTGGTCACAAGCCTATTGTCAATTATTTCAAAATCTTTGGAAGCAAGTGTTATATCAGGAGAGATGATGATATAGGAAAATTTGATGCAATAAGTGATGAAGGAATCTTCCTAGGTTAGTCCACTAAAATCAAGGCCTACTAGTGCTATAACAAAAGACTCAGAAAGGTGGTTGAGAGTGCAAATGTTAGAGTTGATGAGGACACTGTCAAATCATCCAGATATTGTGGTTAAAATTCAAATGAAGACAATACTTTCAAAGGGAATAATTCTCAAACACATAATCTACTTCAGATTATTACATATGTTCTAGTTAATCAACCTCAATTTGTTCCAGTAAATCAAGTCAATCAGGAGACACAAACAAGTGCAAGTGCAGAAGAGAAATAAAAATAATTAGAAGGTCAAGAATGTCTCAAAAATCCAAGGTATGTAAGGCTAAATCATTCTAAAAATCAAATCATAGGAGATAAGAATAAAGGAGTGCAAACTAGAAGAAATATTGTGAAGAATATTGTTTGATTTCCAAGATTGAACCTAAAAATGTCATTGAAGCCTGTCAAGATGAACACTAGTTGGAAGCTATGAAGGAAGAGCTGACACAGATTGAAAAGAATGACACATGGATACTGGTTCCCAAGCCTAAAGACAAAAATGTGATTGGTACTAAATGGGTGTTTAGGAACAAGCTAAATGAAGAAGGTGAAGTGGTCTTGAATAAAGAAAGACTGGTATGCAAAGGGTTTTCTCAAATGGAAGGTATTGATTTTGAAGAAACCTTTTCTTTTGTCGCTAGGATTGAAGCTGTTAGATTATTTCTTGCTTATGCTACAAACAAGGACCACAAAGTCTATCAAATGTATGTAAATTCTACATTTCTGAACGGAGAACTAGAAGAAGTGCACATTGAACAACCATATGGATTTTAGCTAACTGACAAGGAAGATATGGTCTACCAATTAAAGAAAGCTTTGTATGGACTTAAGCTAGCCCCCAGAGCCTAGTACACTAGATTGGAAAAATATCTATTGAAGCTTGGATTCACTAAAGGCACTGTTGATAGAAACTTATACTTCAAATTAGATAATGATAAGGAGTTAATTATAGAAGTTTTTGTTGATGACATCATTTTTGGAGGAGATGACAATCTATGTATGAATTTTGTTGATGAGATGAAGAGTGAATTTGAAATGAGTATGATTGGAGAGATGAAGTTCTTTCTAGGATTACAATTTACTTAGTTAGACAAGGGTATTTTCATATCTCATTCCAAATATGTGAGAGAACTGTTAAACAAGTTTGGAATGGATGACTCAAAACCTATTGGTACCCCCATGGTGACCGGATGTAAGTTGACACACAATGATGATTCTCCTAAGGTGAATCAAACTAGATACAGGTAAATGACTGGTGGATTGCTCTACTTAACTCATACTAGACTAGACATTATGAATGTTGTATGTATGGTTGCTATATTTTAGGCTGATCCAAAACAATAGCATTTAACTATCATGTTTTTGAGAATTTTTAGGTATCTGAAAGGAATAGTTGACTTTGCACTTTGGTATCCAAAGGATGATGATCTCACTTTGAGTGCATATACTGATGCAGATTGGGCTAGAGATGTAGATGATAGGAAAATTACTAGTGGTGGTGCTTTCTTCCTAGGGAATAAGTTGGTGTCTTGGTTGAGCAAAAAGAAGAATTCCATTTCTCTAACCACTGTTGAAGCAAAATACATTGTTGTTGCAAATAATTGTATGCAAGTGATATGGATGAAACATATGTTGAAAGATATCAGGGTGGTCTATGAAGAATCTATTTCCATATACTATAACAATTCAAGTGCAATAAATATTTCAAAGAATCTGGAGTTGCATTCCAATACTAAACATATATCAATCAAGTTTAATTTCCTGAGAGAGAAAGTATATGAGAAAGAAGTCAAATTGGAATATGTGCCTATCAAAGAACAGATTTCAAATATATTTATTAAGCCATTGTCGAAAGATACTTTTGAGTATCTCAGAGGAATGGTAGGGGTGAATACCCCTTGAGATAAGAACTAAATATGCATTTTATTGCATCAATATGTGAGCTACATTGCTATATTATAATCCGTATTGATGTTTCCATGGCCACTACTCAGGGGGAGTAGTCAGATGTGTATATATTTGGTTCAGAGCATGTATATGGAAACTTCATGATTACCTTTTCCATTGATATCAAAGGGGGAGAAGTGCAATGTGAAAAATATTTTCAAGAAGAAGAGGCTTGTGGCAAGAAGCACAGTTGAGAAGAAGGGTTAGTGTGTTGGGTTGATGGTATTTTTCACATCATGTGTTGCCATCACTTCCAAAGGGGGAGATTTTCGGATGTTGTGGATATGGTTGCTGATATGTGGTTGTCATTGATGTCAACACTACTACCATTTGGTGTTTTAAAGGTTGTATATGTCGAGGATATTGAAAAATTTGTAAAAGAAAGTATTCTAGGTTCCTAGTGGAACTGTGCAGGTCATGAAGATTTCTTGTTATGTACATTAAATATTAGTTGGTTTGGATTAAAAGGTTTATTTTTGAATGTTTCTAGATCATCTACCAGAAGTTTCAGAATACTCTCAGCGGCATATGAGTGAATTTCAAATTCTGACCCAAATGTTGGGGGCGATAGAAAGTAGGGAGGTATCAAGGTTTAGTATGGAGGGGAAAGGCTCTGTGATCTGGAGTACCCTTAAACGTGGTGCCAAGTTGGTTAAACAGGGACTTTTTTGGATTTGTAATGGGGGTCGAGATGCTCTTTTCTGGTATGCTTCTTGGGATGGATACCCACCCATTGTGTCATCTCATCCCCATCTCCAAGATTTGTGCCAGATTTTTGTGGAGGCGGGTTGGAGTCATGTGGCTGATTTTAAATCTCAACAATCTTTGGGTCAAATTTATGTGTCTAGGTGGAAGAGCCCCTTGGATTGGCCTCCTGGTGGTGCAGTGGAGGATCGTCAAGAGCTTGCTAAGATTTTATCGAGTCGTGTCTGCAATTCTCTCCAAGGGGCTGATGTGCTTGCTTGGGGACCTGACTTGAAAGGAAAATTTTCGGTTGCCTCTGGTTATCAGGTTTTGGATAAACAGGTCTTTGGAAGCTCCCAGGTTTCTTGGTGGAAGCATGCTTGGAATAAATTTGCTTGGCCTAAGTGTAATTTTTTCTCTTGGCTCGTGGTTCAAGGTAAGTGTCTTACTTGGGATAATCTTTGCAAACGTGGGTTCCAGGGCCCCTCCATGTGCATTCTATGTGGTCAGCATGATGAATGCTTATCACATCTATTTTTTCAGTGCTCTTTTGTTAAGACTATCTGGCATCACTGGTGGAATCTTTGGAGCTTACCATGTTGCCATGTCTCTTCTTTGGAAGATTTTTGGAAGAGACAGGGCTCTTCTCCTGCTACAACCTCTTTTCTTAAAATTGCTTGGAGCATTGGTCCTAGTTTGATTGTTTGGCAAATCTGGTTGGAACGTAACAGAAGAATATTCTTGGATAAAAAATTGCTCGTGGGGCAACTTTGGAGGCGAATTCTTGGGGCTTTGCTGGAGACTTTGACTACAAAGTGTGACTTGTCTGTGCCGATTGCTCCTGGGGACTTGGGTGTTGTAAATTCCCTGGGTCTTGCCACAGGGGGGAAGTGTATTATGAGTAAAGTGCATCGTAGGCGTGGGCGTGAGAGGGTTGCTCGTGAGGGCTTTTGGTGCCCACCTGCTCTAGGGGAGTTGAAAATTAATACTGATGGGTCTTCTAGGGGTAACCCTGGGCATGCTGGGGTTGGTGGTATTGGTAGAGATAGCCTTGGAGTGGTGGTTTTCTTCTTTTCTATGTATCGTGGTTTGCAAACTAATAATCTTATGGAGGCTAGCGCTATTCTCTTGGCGGTTGAGCGTGCGGTTTCCCTTGGATGGCGGCGGATTGTTTGTGAAGCTGATTCTCAGGTGGTTATTGATATGTTGAATAATCAAAATTTGGAGGATGTGAATTGGCAGCTAGCTGTGGTTGTCAAACAGATTATTTCTCTGTGCTCTACCTTGGAGTCCATTGTTTTCCGTCATATTCCACGGGAGTGGAATAGGGTGGCTGATGGGCTGGCTAGATGGGCGTCGGAAAAGACTGATTCTTGGTCTGTGGATGATTGGAGCAATCTCCCTGTTGATATGGCCCCTGTTCTTGAGGAGTGGGTTGCTGAGGATATGAGGTGCTTCTTGGGTGTGAATTAATTCTTGTTGTTTTTGGCCCCTTGTGGCTTCCTTCTTTGGACTTTGTAATGCTGTTATGATTCAATAAAGTTTTTACCCTCTTTTTATTAAAAAAATTACTATGTTTTTCATTAAGGTTGGACCCACAAAAAAAATTGTACGTGAAAAGGAAAATTGTATATTGCAAATTATGTGGCTAAGAAAATCAGGGAAAAAAATCTATCAGAAGAAAAAATTGTATATTGTATATTGTTGGCAGGGACTAATAACATAAACTATTGATAACAAATATGTAGTTCACATTAATAAAACATTAAGAAAAATAAATACATTTACAAGCTCATCAATGTTCTTTTTACTTTTCATTGATACACTATAAAGCCACAATGCATATAGACACCAATCCAATTTTTAAACAAATTACCCTCCATTGGCTCAATTCCTACATGCTTGGCAGCATGTTTAACAATTGCTTCAATAGAATCCTTGACCTGCATATTGTACCCCAACAAAATCTCATCATTACTTAGCAACACTTCTAAAACTTGAACAGCCTCTCTTTTTATCACACAAAGACCTCTCTATATAGAGAGAGAGGCCATGTAGCTTAAACCCAATTCTAAATGCAATGAATCAAATTTAAACCCTCTTATAACCAGCCTGGCCATACTAACAATATTGTTTATTATATCCATACTTAGCAGTTTCTTTTCTGTCATATCAAAATTTGAAATGGTATTAAATCTTCCTTAGAAATATAAAATGGTAGAATATTTCTTTTAAGGGAAAAGTGGCTTATCAAATAGGGACATTTCTGAAGTAAGAGAATGAAGGTAAAACTTAGATATTAGAAGTATCTGCATAACTTATGATAACACAAAGTTATGTTTATAGAGAAAAATATTTATATTTAAAACAAATATACATTGCTTGTCACTTCATATTGCCCTAAATATTAAAAAATATACCTACAAAAGCCACGTGCACCTAAAGATAGGGTAGCATCTGTAAAACAAAATGTTAAAATAATAAGAATAAGAATAATATATCATTAAAGGACAAAGATGGTTTTCCTATGGTGGGGATATATCAAAGGAAGCCCTTGTGAATGTGGAGAACTCTAACAGCTTGAGAATTAGTAGGCTACCAAGTAGAGAAAGAAACCATGAAATAAAAGTGCATATTGACAGCTCATATTTTTTATGTGTGTCCAACAAAAGGTAAAGAAAGGAAGCTCTTTGTTAGTTTTAGTTGTGGCTAGATGGTGGGTGAAGCTGGGTGTTGTTGGTGGAGGAATGCTTGCTATCCCTACGGTTTTTCTGGTGTTGTGCATTGGTAATAATGTTGTGTTGGTTGAGATCCCCTTTTTGGTGGATTGTATGGGATTTCATGTAGTGCTTATGCACATGGAGTTGGTATGCCCCTTCTATCCCTTCTTGATGAGATTGCTAAGGTTGTCTCGGTTGGGAGTGGAACGCTAGTTTTTGGTGTACACTGTGTGCAAGTTGACCTTGGTCAGGGCCTTCTTAAAGGTCATGTGCATGGTGTTTTTTCCATGTTCCTCTTTGTTGTTTGGTCGTATAATAAGAAGTCTACATTCTTGTTTCTATTTGCGACCCTATAAAGAAAACAAACAAAGGTCTTTTCATGGCTGCAAGCAAGAAAACATGTATCTTTCCCATCTCTATGTTCAATCTCTTGCAAGGTTTTAAGTAAAGATGGATGAACCATGTGGGGTTGAAACTACATATTACCATAAAAACTCTTCAAAAAGTTTACTTGCACAGGATCACCAAGTACCTGATTATTTTGTGTTGGATTTGTAGAAGAAGAGAGGTCTTCATCATCATTGTCATCACTATCATCGTCTCTTCCCAGCTACCGAAATATTTTCTAGATTTGAATTTTTCATGGATTCGCCAACCTCACTTCTTTCAATGAGGTACCATCAAATAAGAATGCATCAATCTTCGATTTCATATTTCCCTAGCAGAGTCACCAAAAATCTATTAGTAAATAGATTTGTCCTTCGAAAATGAATGAAAGAAAATGACTCAGAATGTCCAATAGGAAGAACAAATAGTACTAACAGTTGAGTCACTTGCAATGGCATTCAAAAGTTCTCTCTGCTTATTTTACAAGGCACAACTACCTTCAAATGATTTGAAATGAATGAGAATTCAAGGTATGCTTTTAACTAGAAAGCAGGAAAGGAACACTAACATTCACCCATAACGATGAAAGTAAATGCGATGAATGGATTTAGAGTGAAGTGTATGCAAACAAACGATACAAAGCCCATTTATTTTGCACCCAAAATGAGAAATAAGAAAAATAATGAGCAGTTAATTTCCTTTTCAACAGACGAATTATTCTGCATTCAAAGTTCTAGAAATAATGATGCATATGGTTTGCTATGACATAATCAATATTGGAAGGAAATTGCAAAAGCCCAAAGTCTATTGACAATTTAAAGAAACATTTACAAATGCAAAGATATGAAAACACTTTCTTTATTTCTCCTATATCAAAATTATGAGCACAAAGACCCAACACCCTAGACAACCAACCATATAAAAGGAAAACCCAAAACTGCCCTTACTTCCCCTATTTTCCAAGAATAGCCAAAAAAGATGCCCTTCACAATTAACTTGGAGGCCAATATATACATGCACATAAAAACTATTACATTACCAAAAGTAACAATCTTGAAAATGACCGACAACAACTATTTTAAGGAAAGATGTTATTATTTCCTGTCGCGAAAAGATTCCATGCATGTCACTAAACCACTGGCGATGCCGAAACTCTATACAACTCCAATTACATTTCCATAACTAAATTGTTGAATTTGACACATTCTTCTTCTTCCTCCAAAACCTGGATTGCCCTGTTGTACTCGACATAGCTATTTTTCTCCTTCCAAGCCAGTGAATGCAACTAAGAGATGATGTCAAATTGCTCTTCCTCTAGTGAATTCACATCAAGTTGAAGAACATGAACAAGTTCATCTTCCCATTCTCTGACATCACCAAGAAGTACCATTTTGAGAAAACTCTAAAATAAAAAACCACTACCACCTTCCCTTACATGCAGGCCTATTTAACCTTGGCAGCGAAAAGTGGTCATTTATTTGCTAAGAAAAATGTATCAAACCGTTGCGCCAACTTCCTTATTAAAGAGTTGTCTTTTCAAAGGATTTTAAAGATTATGTTTAAACTTTTTGTTGTCATCTCGAGAAATTGGAGGAGACATTCCTTAAAGGTGTCATACACTTCATTAAATGCACTGACACTTTGAAAATAGTATATCATACTGAGGTCACCCCATCGCTATGAGATGGAGCCCTGTAACTATGGATCATAAGTTTTGGAGTTTCACGAACTACCGATATCCCGACAGCACAAAACATCGTTTCCAAAGGTTACAAAAGGTCGGGTGATTTTGAAACTTCAAAACCTAGCTACTTGGTTGAAAAATATAACAAGGCCGCAATAGTTATAAGTTTTTTCAAAGCCACGATTTTCACAAGTTTACCATAAAAGGATGAGTTTTTAAACAAATTGTCTTGAAATAAAATTTTAGGGGTACCAGCTGGGATCACATTAAACATGAGATTATAATAAACAGAAAAACCTTACATCTTCATCTTCCCAAGCTTGTCCATATAAGGACCTAATAGACTAGCATGACAAGGAAGGAATAAAGATAATGTTTGAGAGGATGGTTGTCAGATTGTCAATCTCATTAGTTTCTACTTATTCTTGACCCAATCTATCACATGAACCCACAATCATAGACTTGTAAAAATTACAATTATCCATCAGTATGTTTTAAGCTTGAGCTTATATGTATTGATGGTAAGTAAAAGTTGGGTAACTAGCAAAACATTTTTAAAAATCCAGTTTTCCAATCTTATCTAACCAACATGGAGAATAAACATAATAGGGCTAAATTCATGTCAATTAGGAACCAACTCATGCAATCTACTAGTAGACCGACCCTCCCAAATACACCTTGGAAACAAGGAATCTATAAGTTGTGTAACACAATGAAGTACAAGATCAACACATTTTTATGTTTAGTTTTATCCTATCCATTGTGGAATGATATTACAACATATATTTGTAGTCATAAACTATTAGCCTTGAACCCCTCTTGTTCTAAGACTTGCTAGCTTCCTAGAGGGAAATTAACCCAACTGAGGATTCATAGGGAGGATGTATGACTCTGGTGCATTCTATCCACCTCTTGAAGGAATACTTGTTAATCACTATTTAAAAAAATTCATTTTCTCAAGTTTCCCTCTTGTCAGATAATCCAAATGGTTCAAAGCCAGTGGAGAAACCTTTAATCACAATTGTTCAAATGAATAAAAACTATGTATAGTAACAGTGGGATATCCTAGTCCTTTCAAAGGCTTTCAAATTAAGGTACCTATTAATTATTGATATTGTGTTTATCCCCACATCATCTCAGCTCCATCTCTGCCTTTTTGTCCAACTGTATTTTTGTCCCATTTATCTAGTCCCTCTCTCCCTACTCTTGTTAGAATAGTAGGTTACCGAATCTGATAAACACCATCAAGAAGAGAGAAGAAGGATCTTAGGGACAATCCATATGTTGGGGCGGTCTTATATAGAAGCTCGAAGAACATGTTCTAAGCAGAAGAAGGAGATAACTTAGCAATGATACATTAGGAAAGAATGACACAATCTACAATTTCTAGACAAGTTAATAAGCATCAATTATTTTGAAGAAATCATCTTTCCTTATGAATGAGAAAATACCAATAGGGCATTTGAGTATCCATCCTATGTGGATTCACAAGCACAAAAAGAAAAGGCTACTCCTGTATATGTTATGGAGAGGGAATTAGCAGCAAAGCAAATAGATCAAAAGTCTCTGATAGGAAGATTTCAGTGCTTGGGCAACACAAAGAAGAGATGACAAAATATATTTGAGACCTTAGGTTTGATAATTGTGATAAGAAGCCAAGTTACTTCCTTTGATAAGATGGAAGCAGGCTCCACTAATGAAGGGACCAAACTACTAGATCCTTAGCAGAGTGACCAAGAAATCCCCTAGAAAAGCTCCAACTGCTATTTACACAGGATCAATACTGTGTAGTAAATTAGCCAAGTTCTATAGTGTGCCAATAGAAGAAGCTAAAAGAATAATAAAATATTTTGAGGTGAGGCATATATCTAAAATAGAATATTGGCAAGTAGAAGATGGAGACAGATCACTCAAGTAAGTTTGCAAAGGGGAAGTAGGCATTTTAGGAGTAGGTCTGTGTTCAACCATCTCAATTACATCCACATAGGAATACTTAAATGAACTAACATCTTTGTTGATCAAAATTTTCATCAAGAGATAATGGATTTTGAACTACTAATAACTTGTCATACTTTTTTTGTAAAATGAGCATACCCTTTTATTGTTGTTGCATTTTCATACCAATAAAATAATGTATTTATCACAAATTTCTCATCTCAAACTCTTAAGTCATTTCCTCTTAAAATATCTTCATTAGATCTTTACAATTCCTTGTATAAATAAGATAATCAACATAAATACACACAATAAGAATTTCATCAATCATTTGGTTGACTTACAAAATGAACTCCGATATATCTTTGGTAAATCCATTCTTTTGAAGTAACTGTCAATCCTGGTGTACCAAGTACAAAGATCCTATCTTAGTCCATACAATTCTTTTTTTCACTTGCAAAGAAAGTGCTTTTTGCTTTGAAATTTATAGTCTTGTTGTTATTCTGAATAAAATTCTTCATTCAAATAACTAATGAGAAAGGTTGATTGTATATGAATTTGAAAAATATTCAACTCAGTATGAGTAACCAATACAAACAAAATCCGAGTAGTGTTACATCTTACCACTGGTGTGAATATATTTGAATAACCTATTCCATATATTTGAGTAACTCTCTTGAAAATAATTCCATTCCACATAACCATCTCCATGGTATTTTTTTAAAATCTACTAATTGCTTACCAAGTTGCAATATTTCCCGTGTCTCATTTTTATGAATTTATTTCATTTATTCATTCTTTCTTCCATACTTCTATTACTATTTCTTTGGATATTGTTGGTTCACTTATATTTTATTCAGAAAAATAAAGAAGATTTAAATTAGAAATTTTGTGATAAATTTCAATAATTTTATTTTTCTTTGGAGGACGAATTTGAATATGATCTCAAAAAAAGGCTTGGCAAAGAAGGTTTTGATGGTGAATTTAATTGAGATACATAAAAAAAAGATACTCTACTTTCACTCTAATAGATGCAAATTGACTACTACTTGATCACATAAATTTACTTGTTTGTAAGTGTAAAAGATGTCCATAATAGTTATATAACGTAATAATACACATTTATATTTAAATATAATGAATTATGTAATATTCAAATTCATTATTATTTTACTTTTACATTCGTATCGACGTATTCCTTGTGCTAGTTATTATGTTGTAATCAGATGAAACGGATGCGCAATTGCTTAAGAGTGGTGGATCACGCAAGACTTATGCGAATTAGATAAGCTCACGCCAAAAGTCTTTGTATTTATTGCCCTCTTCGTCTTCTCCACGACTTTACCATACCCGTCATTCTCTCCTCGCTCTCTTGTGTTTATTATTACTTTTGTTCAAACTTGAAAATTGACTGGACTTGTCTTCCGGGCAACGTGTTTACGAACCCTTTGACACGCAATGCAAGAAACGAAATTTCCACGCGCTCGGAAAAACACTGTAATTGTGACCGTCAACTTAGATTTTTCGAAGGGCGGTTCTCTTTAAAATTTTGGAGGTCCAACTTAAATGTCACCATTAAATTTAAAACATTGCCTTGAGTGGTGTAAATTTCGTGTTAAAATGATTATATGGGACAGTGTGCATGCATTCCGAGCTCTTTGGTATGAATCTGGATCTTACACGTTTGGGAAATTGGGCCTCTTTAGTGAATGCCTTGCTAAATTGAATGGCCTCTTGGTGGTGACGTTTCTCTTTCGGGGAAGTTTCCACCTAACCATTTTTCTTGAATTTTAACGCTAGACGGAGGTTTGTCCCAGCGCTAACACCTTCAGCCATGGATGAAATCAGGGGAAAATTTTGCTTAAGCCTGTTTTTTGCTTTTACAGTGTTTATTCAACTGAAGAGTTGTGGTGCTGCGGATACTCTTTCCTTGGGCACCACACTTACTGGAAATAAGACAATAATTTCGAAGAATGGCACATTTGAATTGGGATTCTTCAGCCCAAATGGAAACAAAAACTGGTATATTGGCATCTGGTATGCCCAAATACCAGAGAAGACGATCGTTTGGGTGGCTAACAGGGAGACTCCAGCGAGAAACAGGTCTGGCGTTTTGAAGCTGTCTACACAAGGTTATCTGCAACTGATCGATGCAGGGAGCGCATCTCTTTGGTCAGCCAACATATCAAAGAAGGCCTCCCGGGCTGTGATATTAGATTCTGGTAATTTTTTAATGTTGGGTGCTGACAACAAATCTGAAACTGTTTGGCAGAGTTTCGACAATCCTGTAGACACCTGGTTGCCAGGAATGAGGTTCGGTGGACAGCAAAAGCTAGTCAGTTGGAAAAACTCATTGGATCCCGCTCCTGGGCTTTTCTCCTTCCACGTGGATCCATCCAGCGCCAAACAATTCGTGCTAACATGGAATAATTCTGTAAAGTATTCGGAGAGCGAAACATGGGACGGTAAGGGTTTCAGTCGAATTCCTGAAATGGGAAAGAAACGCTCCTACAATATGAGCTTTGATACTACTAGCTATGGTTTGTATGGCAGTTACACA